>JAENRU010000468.1:0-125000 GCA_016647705.1 Eucommia ulmoides
AGTTTTCGCCGAAAATGGATGCATTTGATTCTTCATTTCAAAATGGGTTTTCTTGGATATTTTGGCTGGGTTTTGCCCAGTTGGCCGTTTCCGCCCGAAAAAGTGGTATTCTTCGTCCAAAATGGACGAAGTTTAATTTTTGGGTCAAACGCGGTCTTCTTGGGATTATGTTGCTATTTTCTCATGGAAAGTGGTATTTTTGGTCCAAAACAGATGCAATCAAATTTTTGAGTCAAACTTGTTCTTTTTGGGCTTTTTCTGGGCGTTTTGCTCTGAAGACCGTTTCACCCCAAAAAGTGGTAGTTTCCGCCAAAAATGGACGTATTTGATTTTTGGTTTCAAAATTGGTTTTCTGGGATATTTTCGGTGCGTTTTGCCCAGTAGGCCGTTTCTGCCCGAAAAAGTGGTATTCTTCGTCCAAAATGGACGAAGTTTAATTTTTGGGTCAAACGCGGTCTTCTTGGGATTTTGTTGCTATTTTCTCGAGAAAAATGGTATTTTCGGTCCAAAACGGACGCAGTCGAATTTTTGAGTCAAAGTTGGCCATTTTGGGATTTTTGTTCGCGTTTTGCTCTGCAGACCGTTTCACCCCCAAAAAGTGGTAGTTTTCGCCAAAAATGGACGCATTTGATTTTTCATTTCAAAATGGGTTTTTTTGGGTATTTTGCGCGCGTTTTGCTCAGTATGCCGTTTCTGCCAAAAAAATTGGTATTCGTCGTCCAAAATGGACGAAATTGAATTTTCGGGTCAAACGCGTTCTTCTTGGGCCTTTGACGATATTTCATCCCAAAAAGTGGTATTTTTTTTCCGAAAATGGAGAAAATTTAATTTTTGCGTCAAATTTGGTCTTTTGCGGCCATTTATAGCCGTTTTTCTTTGAAGGCCGTTTCACACCGAAAAGTGGTAGTTTTGTCCAAAATTGACGCATTTAATTTATCATTTCAAAATGGGTTTTCTTGGATATTTTCAGTGCGTTTTGCCCAGTTGGCCGTTTCCGCCCGAAAAAGTGGTATTCTTCGTCAAAAATGGACGAAGTTTAATTTTTGGGTCAAACGCGGTCTTCTTGGGATTATGTTGCTATTTTCTCATGGAAAGTGGTATTTTTGGTCCAAAACAGACGCAGTCGAATTTTTGCGTCAAACTTGGTCTTTTTGGACTTTTTGTGGGCGTTTTGCTCTAAAGACCGTTTCACCCCAAAAAGTGGTAGTTTTCGCCAAAAATGGACGCATTTGATTCTTCATTTCAAAATTGAATTTTTTGGGTATTTTTGGTGCATTTTGCTAAGTAGGCCGTTTGTCCCAAAAAAAGTGGTATTCTTCGTCCAAAATGGACGAAGTTTAATTTTTGGTTCAAACACGGTCTTCTGGGGATGTTGTTGCTAGTTTCTCATGAAAAGTGGTATTTTTTGTCCAAAACATACGCAATCAAATTTTTGAGTCAAACTTGTTCTCTTTGGACTTTTTCTGGGCGTTTTTCTCTGAAGACCGTTTCACCCCAAAAAGTGGTAGTTTTCGCCGAAAATGGACGCATTTGATTCTTCATTTCAAAATGGGTTTTCTTGGATATTTTGGGTGCGTTTTGCCCAGTTGGCCGTTTCCGCCCGAAAAAGTGGTATTCTTCGTCCAAAATGGACGAAGTTTAATTTTTGGGTCAAACGCGGTCTTCTTGGGATTATGTTGCTATTTTCTCATGGAAAGTGGTATTTTTGGTCCAAAACAGACGCAATCAAATTTTTGAGTCAAACTTGTTCTTTTTGGACTTTTTCTGGGCGTTTTGCTCTGAAGACCGTTTCACCCCAAAAAGTGGTAGTTTCCGCCAAAAATGGACGTATTTGGTTTTTGGTTTCAAAATTGGTTTTCTGGGATATTTTCGTTGCGTTTTGCCCAGTAGGCCGTTTCTGCCCAAAAAATTGGTATTCGTTGTCCAAAAAGGACGAAATTGAATTTTCGGGTCAAACGCGGTCTTCTTGGGATTTTGTTGCTATTTTCTCGAGAAAAATGGTATTTTCGGTCCAAAACGGACGCAGTCGAATTTTTGAGTCAAAGTTGGCCATTTTGGGATTTTTGTTCGCGTTTTGCTCTGCAGACCGTTTCACCCCCAAAAAGTGGTAGTTTTCGCCAAAAATGGACGCATTTGATTTTTCATTTCAAAATTGGTTTTTTTGGGTATTTTGCGCGCGTTTTGCTCAGTATGCCGTTTCTGCCAAAAAAATTGGTATTCGTCGTCCAAAATGGACGAAATTGAATTTTCGGGTCAAACGCGTTCTTCTTGGGCCTTTGACGATATTTCATCCCAAAAAGTGGTATTTTTTGTCCGAAAATGGAGAAAATTTAATTTTTGCGTCAAATTTGGTCTTTTGCGGCCATTTATAGCCGTTTTTCTTTGAAGGCCGTTTCACACCGAAAAGTGGTAGTTTTGTCCAAAATTGACGCATTTGATTTATCATTTCAAAATGGGTTTTCTTGGATATTTTCGGTGCGTTTTGCCCAGTTGGCCGTTTCCGCCCGAAAAAAGTGGTATTCTTCGTCCAAAATGGACGAAGTTTAATTTTTGGGTCAAACGCGGTCTTCTTGGGATTATGTTGCTATTTTCTCATGGAAAGTGGTATTTTTGGTCCAAAACAGACGCAGTCGAATTTTTGCGTCAAACTTGGTCTTTTTGGACTTTTTGTGGGCGTTTTGCTCTAAAGACCGTTTCACCCCAAAAAGTGGTAGTTTTCGCCAAAAATGGACGCATTTGATTCTTCATTTCAAAATTGAATTTTTTGGGTATTTTTGGTGCATTTTGCTAAGTAGGCCGTTTGTCCCAAAAAAAGTGGTATTCTTCGTCCAAAATGGACGAAGTTTAATTTTTGGTTCCAACGCGGTCTTCTGGGGATGTTGTTGCTATTTTCTCATGAAAAGTGGTATTTTTTGTCCAAAACATACGCAATCAAATTTTTGAGTCAAACTTGTTCTTTTTGGACTTTTTCTGGGCGTTTTGCTCTGAAGACCGTTTCACCCCAAAAAGTGGTAGTTTTCGCCGAAAATGGACGCATTTGATTGTTCATTTCAAAAATGAATTTTTTGGGTGTGTTGGGTGCGTTTTGCTAAGTAGGCCGTTTGTCCAAAAAAAAGTGGTATTCTTCGTCCAAAATGGACGAAGTTTAATTTTTGGTTCAAACACGGTCTTCTGGGCATGTTTGCTAGTTTCTCATGAAAAGTGGTATTTTTTGTCCAAAACATACGCAATCAAATTTTTGAGTCAAACTTGTTCTCTTTGGACTTTTTCTGGGCGTTTTTCTCTGAAGACCGTTTCACCCCAAAAAGTGGTAGTTTTCGCCGAAAATGGACGCATTTGATTCTTCATTTCAAAATGGGTTTTCTTGGATATTTTGGGTGCGTTTTTCCCAGTTGGCCGTTTCCGCCCGAAAAAGTGGTATTCTTCGTCCAAAATGGACGAAGTTTAATTTTTGGGTCAAACGCGGTCTTCTTGGGATTATGTTGCTATTTTCTCATGGAAAGTGGTATTTTTGGTCCAAAACAGACGCAATCAAATTTTTGAGTCAAACTTGTTCTTTTTGGACTTTTTCTGGGCGTTTTGCTCTGAAGACCGTTTCACCCCAAAAAGTGGTAGTTTCCGCCAAAAATGGACGTATTTGGTTTTTGGTTTCAAAATTGGTTTTCTGGGATATTTTCGTTGCGTTTTGCCCAGTAGGCCGTTTCTGCCCAAAAAATTGGTATTCGTTGTCCAAAAAGGACGAAATTGAATTTTCGGGTCAAACGCGGTCTTCTTGGGATTTTGTTGCTATTTTCTCGAGAAAAATGGTATTTTCGGTCCAAAACGGACGCAGTCGAATTTTTGAGTCAAAGTTGGCCATTTTGGGATTTTTGTTCGCGTTTTGCTCTGCAGACCGTTTCACCCCCAAAAAGTGGTAGTTTTCGCCAAAAATGGACGCATTTGATTTTTCATTTCAAAATTGGTTTTTTTTGGGTATTTTGCGCGCGTTTTGCTCAGTATGCCGTTTCTGCCAAAAAAATTGGTATTCGTCGTCCAAAATGGACGAAATTGAATTTTCGGGTCAAACGCGTTCTTCTTGGGCCTTTGACGATATTTCATCCCAAAAAGTGGTATTTTTTGTCCGAAAATGGAGAAAATTTAATTTTTGCGTCAAATTTGGTCTTTTGCGGCCATTTATAGCCGTTTTTCTTTGAAGGCCGTTTCACACCGAAAAGTGGTAGTTTTGTCCAAAATGGACGCATTTGATTTCTCATTTCAAAATGGGTTTTCTTGGATATTTTGGGTGCGTTTTGCCCAGTAGGCCGTTTCCGCCCGAAAAAGTGCTATTCTTCGTCCAAAATGGACGAAGTTTAATTTTTGGGTCAAACGCGGTCTTCTTGGGATTATGTTGCTATTTTCTCATGGAAAGTGGTATTTTTGGTCCAAAACAGACGCAGTCGAATTTTTGCGTCAAACTTGGTCTTTTTGGACTTTTTGTGGGCGTTTTGCTCTAAAGACCGTTTCACCCCAAAAAGTGGAAGTTTTCGCCAAAAATGGACGCATTTGATTCTTCATTTCAAAATTGAATTTTTTGGGTATTTTTGGTGCATTTTGTTAAGTAGGCCGTTTGTCCCAAAAAAAAGTGGTATTCTTCGTCCAAAATGGACGAAGTTTAATTTTTGGTTCCAACGCGGTCTTCTGGGGATGTTGTTGCTATTTTCTCATGAAAAGTGGTATTGTTTCTCCAAAACATACGCAATCAAATTTTTGAGTCAAACTTGTTCTTTTTGGACTTTTTCTGGGCGTTTTGCTCTGAAGACCGTTTCACCCCAAAAAGTGGTAGTTTTCGCCGAAAATGGACGCATTTGATTGTTCATTTCAAAAATGAATTTTTTGGGTGTGTTGGGTGCGTTTTGCTAAGTAGGCCGTTTGTCCAAAAAAAAGTGGTATTCTTCGTCCAAAATGGACGAAGTTTAATTTTTGGTTCAAACACGGTCTTCTGGGGATGTTGTTGCTAGTTTCTCATGAAAAGTGGTATTTTTTGTCCAAAACATACGCAATCAAATTTTTGAGTCAAACTTGTTCTCTTTGGACTTTTTCTGGGCGTTTTTCTCTGAAGACCGTTTCACCCCAAAAAGTGGTAGTTTTCGCCGAAAATGGACGCATTTGATTGTTCATTTCAAAAATGAATTTTTTGGGTGTGTTGGGTGCGTTTTGCTAAGTAGGCCGTTTGTCCAAAAAAAAGTGGTATTCTTCGTCCAAAATGGACGAAGTTTAATTTTTGGTTCAAACACGGTCTTCTGGGGATGTTGTTGCTAGTTTCTCATGAAAAGTGGTATTTTTTGTCCAAAACATACGCAATCAAATTTTTGAGTCAAACTTGTTCTCTTTGGACTTTTTCTGGGCGTTTTTCTCTGAAGACCGTTTCACCCCAAAAAGTGGTAGTTTTCGCCGAAAATGGACGCATTTGATTCTTCATTTCAAAATGGGTTTTCTTGGATATTTTCGGTGCGTTTTGCCCAGTTGGCCGTTTCCGCCCGAAAAAGTGGTATTCTTCGTCCAAAATGGACGAAGTTTAATTTTTCAGTCAAACGCGGTCTTCTTGGGATTATGTTGCTATTTTCTCATGGAAAGTGGTATTTTTGGTCCAAAACAGACGCAATCAAATTTTTGAGTCAAACTTGTTCTTTTTGGACTTTTTCTGGGCGTTTTGCTCTGAAGACCGTTTCACCCCAAAAAGTGGTAGTTTCCGCCAAAAATGGACGTATTTGGTTTTTGGTTTCAAAATTGGTTTTCTGGGATATTTTCGTTGCGTTTTGCCCAGTAGGCCGTTTCTGCCCAAAAAATTGGTATTCGTCGTCCAAAAAGGACGAAATTGAATTTTCGGGTCAAACGCGGTCTTCTTGGGATTTTGTTGCTATTTTCTCGAGAAAAATGGTATTTTCGGTCCAAAACGGACGCAGTCGAATTTTTGAGTCAAAGTTGGCCATTTTGGGATTTTTGTTGGCGTTTTGCTCTGCAGACCGTTTCACCCCCAAAAGTGGTAGTTTTCGCCAAAAATGGACGCATTTGATTTTTCATTTCAAAATTGGTTTTTTTGGGTATTTTGCGCGCGTTTTGCTCAGTATGCCGTTTCTGCCAAAAAAATTGGTATTCGTCGTCCAAAATGGACGAAATTGAATTTTCGGGTCTAACGCGTTCTTCTTGGGCCTTTGACGATATTTCATCCCAAAAAGTGGTATTTTTTGTCCGAAAATGGAGAAAATTTAATTTTTGCGTCAAATTTGGTCTTTTGCGGCCATTTATAGCCGTTTTTCTTTGAAGGCCGTTTCACACCGAAAAGTGGTAGTTTTGTCCAAAATGGACGCATTTGATTTCTCATTTCAAAATGGGTTTTCTTGGATATTTTGGGTGCGTTTTGCCCAATAGGCCGTTTCCGCCCGAAAAAGTGGTATTCTTCGTCCAAAATGGACGAAGTTTAATTTTTGGGTCAAACGCGGTCTTCTTGGGATTATGTTGCTATTTTCTCACGGAAAGTGGTATTTTTGGTCCAAAACAGACGCAGTCGAATTTTTGCGTCAAACTTGGTCTTTTTGGACTTTTTGCGGGCGTTTTGCTCTAAAGACCGTTTCACCCCAAAAAGTGGTAGTTTTCGCCGAAAATGGACGCATTTGATTCTTCATTTCAAAATGGGTTTTCTTGGATATTTTGGGTGCGTTTTGCCCAGTTGGCCGTTTCCGCCCGAAAAAGTGGTATTCTTCGTCCAAAATGGACGAAGTTTAATTTTTGGGTCAAACGCGGTCTTCTTGGGATTATGTTGCTATTTTCTCATGGAAAGTGGTATTTTTGGTCCAAAACAGACGCAATCAAATTTTTGAGTAAAACTTGTTCTTTTTGGACTTTTTCTGGGCGTTTTGCTCTGCAGACCGTTTCACCCCAAAAAGTGGTAGTTTCCGCCAAAAATGGACGTATTTGATTTTTGGTTTCAAAATTTGGTTTTCTGGGATATTTTCGTTGCGTTTTCCCCAGTAGGCCGTTTTCGCCCGAAAAAGTGGTATTCATCGTCCAAAATGGACGAAGTTTAATTTTTGGGTCAAACGCGGTCTTTTGGGGATTTTGCTGCTATTTTCTCATGAAAAGTGGTATTTTTGGTCCAAAACAGACGCAATCAAATTTTTGAGTCAAACTTGTTCTTTTTGGACTTTTTCTGGGCGTTTTGCTCTGAAGACCGTTTCACCCCAAAAAGTGGTAGTTTCCGCCAAAAATGGACGTATTTGATTTTTGGTTTCAAAATTGGTTTTCTGGGATATTTTCGATGCGTTTTGCCCAGTAGGCCGTTTCTGCCCGAAAAAGTGGTATTCTTCGTCCAAAAGGGACGAAGTTTAATTTTCGGGTCAAACGCGGTCTTCTTGGGATTTTGTTGCTATTTTCTCGAGAAAAATGGTATTTTCGGTCCAAAACGGACGCAGTCGAATTTTTGAGTCAAAGTTGGCCATTTTGGGATTTTTGTTGGCGTTTTGCTCTGCAGACCGTCTCACCCCCTAAAAGTGGTAGTTTTCGCCAAAAATGGACGCATTTGATTTTTCATTTCAAAATTGGTTTTTTTTGGGTATTTTGCGCGCGTTTTGCTCAGTATGCCGTTTCTGCCAAAAAAATTGGTATTCGTCGTCCAAAATGGACGAAATTGAATTTTCGGGTCTAACGCGTTCTTCTTGGGCCTTTGACGATATTTCATCCCAAAAAGTGGTATTTTTTGTTCGAAAATGGAGAAAATTTAATTTTTGCGTCAAATTTGGTCTTTTGCGGCCATTTATAGCCGTTTTTCTTTGAAGGCCGTTTCACACCGAAAAGTGGTAGTTTTGTCCAAAATGGACGCATTTGATTTCTCATTTCAAAATGGGTTTTCTTGGATATTTTGGGTGCGTTTTGCCCAGTAGGCCGTTTCCGCCCGAAAAAGTGCTATTCTTCGTCCAAAATGGACGAAGTTTAATTTTTGGGTCAAACGCGGTCTTCTTGGGATTATGTTGCTATTTTCTCATGGAAAGTGGTATTTTTGGTCCAAAACAGACGCAGTCGAATTTTTGCGTCAAACTTGGTCTTTTTGGACTTTTTGTGGGCGTTTTGCTCTAAAGACCGTTTCACCCCAAAAAGTGGTAGTTTTCGCCAAAAATGGACGCATTTGATTCTTCATTTCAAAATTGAATTTTTTGGGTATTTTTGGTGCATTTTGCTAAGTAGGCCGTTTGTCCCAAAAAAAGTGGTATTCTTCGTCCAAAATGGACGAAGTTTAATTTTTGGTTCCAACGCGGTCTTCTGGGGATGTTGTTGCTATTTTCTCATGAAAAGTGGTATTTTTTGTCCAAAACATGCGCAATCAAATTTTTGAGTCAAACTTGTTCTTTTTGGACTTTTTCTGGGCGTTTTGCTCTGAAGACCGTTTCACCCCAAAAAGTAGTAGTTTTCGCCGAAAATGGACGCATTTGATTGTTCATTTCAAAAATGAATTTTTTGGGTGTGTTGGGTGCGTTTTGCTAAGTAGGCCGTTTATCCAAAAAAAAGTGGTATTCTTCGTCCAAAATGGACGAAGTTTAATTTTTGGTTCAAACACGGTCTTCTGGGGATGTTGTTGCTAGTTTCTCATGAAAAGTGGTATTTTTTGTCCAAAACATACGCAATCAAATTTTTGAGTCAAACTTGTTCTCTTTGGACTTTTTCTGGGCGTTTTTCTCTGAAGACCGTTTCACCCCAAAAAGTGGTAGTTTTCGCCGAAAATGGACGCATTTGATTCTTCATTTCAAAATGGGTTTTCTTGGATATTTTGGGTGCGTTTTGCCCAGTTGGCCGTTTCCGCCCGAAAAAGTGGTATTCTTCGTCCAAAATGGACGAAGTTTAATTTTTGGGTCAAACGCGGTCTTCTTGGGATTATGTTGCTATTTTCTCATGGAAAGTGGTATTTTTGGTCCAAAACAGACGCAATCAAATTTTTGAGTCAAACTTGTTCTTTTTGGACTTTTTCTGGGCGTTTTGCTCTGAAGACCGTTTCACACCAAAAAGTGGTAGTTTCCGCCAAAAATGGACGTATTTGATTTTTGGTTTCAAAATTTGGTTTTCTGGGATATTTTCGTTGCGTTTTGCCCAGTAGGCCGTTTTCGCCCGAAAAAGTGGTATTCATCGTCCAAAATGGACGAAGTTTAATTTTTGGGTCAAACGCGGTCTTTTGGGGATTTTGTTGCTATTTTCTCATGAAAAGTGGTATTTTTGGTCCAAAACAGACGCAATCAAATTTTTGAGTCAAACTTGTTCTTTTTGGACTTTTTCTGGGCGTTTTGCTCTGAAGACCGTTTCACCCCAAAAAGTGGTAGTTTCCGCCAAAAATGGACGTATTTGATTTTTGGTTTCAAAATTGGTTTTCTGGGATATTTTCGGTGCGTTTTGCCCAGTAGGCCGTTTCTGCCCGAAAAAGTGGTATTCTTCGTCCAAAAGGGACGAAGTTTAATTTTCGGGTCAAACGCGGTCTTCTTGGGATTTTGTTGCTATTTTCTCGAGAAAAATGGTATTTTCGGTCCAAAACGGACGCAGTCGAATTTTTGAGTCAAAGTTGGCCATTTTGGGATTTTTGTTGGCGTTTTGCTCTGCAGACCGTCTCACCCCCTAAAAGTGGTAGTTTTCGCCAAAAATGGACGCATTTGATTTTTCATTTCAAAATTGGTTTTTTTGGGTATTTTGCGCGCGTTTTGCTCAGTATGCCGTTTCTGCCAAAAAAATTGGTATTCGTCGTCCAAAATGGACGAAATTGAATTTTCGGGTCTAACGCGTTCTTCTTGGGCCTTTGACGATATTTCATCCCAAAAAGTGGTATTTTTTGTTCGAAAATGGAGAAAATTTAATTTTTGCGTCAAATTTGGTCTTTTGCGGCCATTTATAGCCGTTTTTCTTTGAAGGCCGTTTCACACCGAAAAGTGGTAGTTTTGTCCAAAATGGACGCATTTGATTTCTCATTTCAAAATGGGTTTTCTTGGATATTTTGGGTGCGTTTTGCCCAGTAGGCCGTTTCCGCCCGAAAAAGTGCTATTCTTCGTCCAAAATGGACGAAGTTTAATTTTTGGGTCAAACGCGGTCTTCTTGGGATTATGTTGCTATTTTCTCATGGAAAGTGGTATTTTTGGTCCAAAACAGACGCAGTCGAATTTTTGCGTCAAACTTGGTCTTTTTGGACTTTTTGTGGGCGTTTTGCTCTAAAGACCGTTTCACCCCAAAAAGTGGTAGTTTTCGCCAAAAATGGACGCATTTGATTCTTCATTTCAAAATTGAATTTTTTGGGTATTTTTGGTGCATTTTGCTAAGTAGGCCGTTTGTCCCAAAAAAAGTGGTATTCTTCGTCCAAAATGGACGAAGTTTAATTTTTGGTTCCAACGCGGTCTTCTGGGGATGTTGTTGCTATTTTCTCATGAAAAGTGGTATTTTTTGTCCAAAACATGCGCAATCAAATTTTTGAGTCAAACTTGTTCTTTTTGGACTTTTTCTGGGCGTTTTGCTCTGAAGACCGTTTCACCCCAAAAAGTAGTAGTTTTCGCCGAAAATGGACGCATTTGATTGTTCATTTCAAAAATGAATTTTTTGGGTGTGTTGGGTGCGTTTTGCTAAGTAGGCCGTTTATCCAAAAAAAAGTGGTATTCTTCGTCCAAAATGGACGAAGTTTAATTTTTGGTTCAAACACGGTCTTCTGGGGATGTTGTTGCTAGTTTCTCATGAAAAGTGGTATTTTTTGTCCAAAACATACGCAATCAAATTTTTGAGTCAAACTTGTTCTCTTTGGACTTTTTCTGGGCGTTTTTCTCTGAAGACCGTTTCACCCCAAAAAGTGGTAGTTTTCGCCGAAAATGGACGCATTTGATTCTTCATTTCAAAATGGGTTTTCTTGGATATTTTGGGTGCGTTTTGCCCAGTTGGCCGTTTCCGCCCGAAAAAGTGGTATTCTTCGTCCAAAATGGACGAAGTTTAATTTTTGGGTCAAACGCGGTCTTCTTGGGATTATGTTGCTATTTTCTCATGGAAAGTGGTATTTTTGGTCCAAAACAGACGCAATCAAATTTTTGAGTCAAACTTGTTCTTTTTGGACTTTTTCTGGGCGTTTTGCTCTGAAGACCGTTTCACACCAAAAAGTGGTAGTTTCCGCCAAAAATGGACGTATTTGATTTTTGGTTTCAAAATTTGGTTTTCTGGGATATTTTCGTTGCGTTTTGCCCAGTAGGCCGTTTTCGCCCGAAAAAGTGGTATTCATCGTCCAAAATGGACGAAGTTTAATTTTTGGGTCAAACGCGGTCTTTTGGGGATTTTGTTGCTATTTTCTCATGAAAAGTGGTATTTTTGGTCCAAAACAGACGCAATCAAATTTTTGAGTCAAACTTGTTCTTTTTGGACTTTTTCTGGGCGTTTTGCTCTGAAGACCGTTTCACCCCAAAAAGTGGTAGTTTCCGCCAAAAATGGACGTATTTGATTTTTGGTTTCAAAATTGGTTTTCTGGGATATTTTCGGTGCGTTTTGCCCAGTAGGCCGTTTCTGCCCGAAAAAGTGGTATTCTTCGTCCAAAAGGGACGAAGTTTAATTTTCGGGTCAAACGCGGTCTTCTTGGGATTTTGTTGCTATTTTCTCGAGAAAAATGGTATTTTCGGTCCAAAACGGACGCAGTCGAATTTTTGAGTCAAAGTTGGCCATTTTGGGATTTTTGTTGGCGTTTTGCTCTGCAGACCGTCTCACCCCCTAAAAGTGGTAGTTTTCGCCAAAAATGGACGCATTTGATTTTTCATTTCAAAATTGGTTTTTTTGGGTATTTTGCGCGCGTTTTGCTCAGTATGCCGTTTCTGCCAAAAAAATTGGTATTCGTCGTCCAAAATGGACGAAATTGAATTTTCGGGTCTAACGCGTTCTTCTTGGGCCTTTGACGATATTTCATCCCAAAAAGTGGTATTTTTTGTTCGAAAATGGAGAAAATTTAATTTTTGCGTCAAATTTGGTCTTTTGCGGCCATTTATAGCCGTTTTTCTTTGAAGGCCGTTTCACACCGAAAAGTGGTAGTTTTGTCCAAAATGGACGCATTTGATTTCTCATTTCAAAATGGGTTTTCTTGGATATTTTGGGTGCGTTTTGCCCAGTAGGCCGTTTCCGCCCGAAAAAGTGCTATTCTTCGTCCAAAATGGACGAAGTTTAATTTTTGGGTCAAACGCGGTCTTCTTGGGATTATGTTGCTATTTTCTCATGGAAAGTGGTATTTTTGGTCCAAAACAGACGCAGTCGAATTTTTGCGTCAAACTTGGTCTTTTTGGACTTTTTGTGGGCGTTTTGCTCTAAAGACCGTTTCACCCCAAAAAGTGGTAGTTTTCGCCAAAAATGGACGCATTTGATTCTTCATTTCAAAATTGAATTTTTTGGGTATTTTTGGTGCATTTTGCTAAGTAGGCCGTTTGTCCCAAAAAAAGTGGTATTCTTCGTCCAAAATGGACGAAGTTTAATTTTTGGTTCCAACGCGGTCTTCTGGGGATGTTGTTGCTATTTTCTCATGAAAAGTGGTATTTTTTGTCCAAAACATGCGCAATCAAATTTTTGAGTCAAACTTGTTCTTTTTGGACTTTTTCTGGGCGTTTTGCTCTGAAGACCGTTTCACCCCAAAAAGTAGTAGTTTTCGCCGAAAATGGACGCATTTGATTGTTCATTTCAAAAATGAATTTTTTGGGTGTGTTGGGTGCGTTTTGCTAAGTAGGCCGTTTATCCAAAAAAAAGTGGTATTCTTCGTCCAAAATGGACGAAGTTTAATTTTTGGTTCAAACACGGTCTTCTGGGGATGTTGTTGCTAGTTTCTCATGAAAAGTGGTATTTTTTGTCCAAAACATACGCAATCAAATTTTTGAGTCAAACTTGTTCTCTTTGGACTTTTTCTGGGCGTTTTTCTCTGAAGACCGTTTCACCCCAAAAAGTGGTAGTTTTCGCCGAAAATGGACGCATTTGATTCTTCATTTCAAAATGGGTTTTCTTGGATATTTTGGGTGCGTTTTGCCCAGTTGGCCGTTTCCGCCCGAAAAAGTGGTATTCTTCGTCCAAAATGGACGAAGTTTAATTTTTGGGTCAAACGCGGTCTTCTTGGGATTATGTTGCTATTTTCTCATGGAAAGTGGTATTTTTGGTCCAAAACAGACGCAATCAAATTTTTGAGTCAAACTTGTTCTTTTTGGACTTTTTCTGGGCGTTTTGCTCTGAAGACCGTTTCACACCAAAAAGTGGTAGTTTCCGCCAAAAATGGACGTATTTGATTTTTGGTTTCAAAATTTGGTTTTCTGGGATATTTTCGTTGCGTTTTGCCCAGTAGGCCGTTTTCGCCCGAAAAAGTGGTATTCATCGTCCAAAATGGACGAAGTTTAATTTTTGGGTCAAACGCGGTCTTTTGGGGATTTTGTTGCTATTTTCTCATGAAAAGTGGTATTTTTGGTCCAAAACAGACGCAATCAAATTTTTGAGTCAAACTTGTTCTTTTTGGACTTTTTCTGGGCGTTTTGCTCTGAAGACCGTTTCACCCCAAAAAGTGGTAGTTTCCGCCAAAAATGGACGTATTTGATTTTTGGTTTCAAAATTGGTTTTCTGGGATATTTTCGGTGCATTTTGCCCAGTAGGCCGTTTCTGCCCGAAAAAGTGGTATTCTTCGTCCAAAAGGGACGAAGTTTAATTTTCGGGTCAAACGCGGTCTTCTTGGGATTTTGTTGCTATTTTCTCGAGAAAAATGGTATTTTCGGTCCAAAACGGACGCAGTCGAATTTTTGAGTCAAAGTTGGCCATTTTGGGATTGTTGTTGGCGTTTTGCTCTGCAGACCGTTTCACCCCCAAAAAGTGGTAGTTTTCGCCAAAAATGGACGCATTTGATTTTTCATTTCAAAATTGGTTTTTTTTGGGTATTTTGCGCGCGTTTTGCACAGTATGCCGTTTCTGCCAAAAAAATTGGTATTCGTCGTCCAAAATGGACGAAATTGAATTTTCGGGTCAAACGCGTTCTTCTTGGGCCTTTGACGATATTTCATCCCAAAAAGTGGTATTTTTTGTCCGAAAATGGAGAAAATTTAATTTTTGCGTCAAATTTGGTCTTTTGCGGCCATTTATAGCCGTTTTTCTTTGAAGGCCGTTATAGGATCCGCTGCATATTCCAATTGGGCCTATTACGAGGGCAAGATCCAAGAAGATCAAAGAAGCACTTAATGGGCTAATTCAAGATATATGGACTGAATCTAAAGTCGTAATGCCCAAATTAGGCCCAAATGGCAATCATGGCGTAATCCATCTCATAAAGGCAAGCAAATGGGCTTAATCATTAACTCAAATGGCCCAAAACATGAGACCCACGAAATTCTACTTATTTGTTTTAGTTTATATCATTTTGTAAGGCATCAATGCCAATTAATATTTTTATTTTCTAGTATTGATCTTGTAATAAGTATGAAAGGTATCTAGGACTTTTGTTCTTGTAGCCTCCCCCTAGGTGTGAAAGGCCACCCACTACCTATAGTAGGGTGTGCTAAAGTTGAAAACTTCTTGTGAGAAAAGGACATCCCTAGGTGTGAAAGACCGCCCCCTATCTAAGGTAGGGTGTGCTTGACCACCCACTAGCCTAGGCTCTCCTTTGTGTTGGTTGCCTATTTAAGAGAGTTGTATTCCATGGGAAAAAACACATTATTACTTGAATAATATATCAGATTGAGAGAGTTTTCTCTTGAGTTCTTTATAGAACTTTTCTTTGAACTTATCAAGAATTTCTTGTGGCGTTCAAACACTATAACTTCGGTTCGTGATTCCATTATAATCTTTGGGTCGAGGTTTGTTATTTTATACCTTCGGTTCGCGTTTCATTCATAAACGTTGGGTCAAGGTTTCCTATCAAATATTCTGTATTTTTGTGTTCTTCCTTTCTTTCTTTTCATTTATAAATTTAGATTTTAGATCGATCCTAGCAAAGACACTATAAATTGGTTTCGGGTCTCACTAATTCTTGGTGAGGTTCGCATCATTTGGTAATCAGAGCACAGTTCTAAAATCAGGTTTGATCTATCCTTGTTTTTCATTAATTAGTTTCTTTTATTTCATCTTCAATTCTATTCAGATCTTGTTTAAGTCTTCAATTCTGTTCAGATCTCATTTAAAGCTTCAATTCTGTTCAGATCTTGTTAAGTGTTCAAATCTGTTCAGATCTTGTTTAAAGTCTTCAAATTTGTTAGATATTATTTAAGGTTATTGTCATCATCATTTAAAAAAAAAAAAAAAAAAACAGAAACAAAAAAAAAAAAAAAAAAAACGAAAATCCTGTAGCCAAAAAGAGAGCATATTCTTCTTGATCGATTCTATAACTTATCCTTTGTGTTGTCCTTGTTTGTTTTGTTTTCTTTCCTAAATTTCATTCTTAGTGAAGTAAATCACAGAGTTTGGATTGTTGCGAGAAATTCTGATTGAGATAGGTTAAGTTCAATAAAGAACTAAAAGAGGAAGCTACGAGTGGAAAAAGGCAAGAGAGTGTGAGTGACATACTTTGAGTGCAAACACGTGAGGGAGTGTGTGCGGACTTATTCTATAATATTTCTATTTTTAAGATATGTCTTCCAGGGGTAACACATCAAACAATGAAGAAGGGGAAGTGACGACCACCATGTTGCAGGCTATGCAACAACAATTTGAATGCATAAATGTGGTGTTTAATGAAATGCGGGATCGGATGGATAAGCAAGACGCTACTATTGCCGCTTGGCGTGAGGGGCAGCCCCAAGGAGTCCCAAATGCTAGAAGGCAAGAAAGGCGTGCCCACGTGGAAAATTCTAATGGTGACCACGAGGATGAGTTTGAAAATAATGAAGAACAATCTTCATTAAACGGTGAGGGCTGGTTCGTGCCAAGGGCAGAAAGGCGTGGTAGAGTTTTCCGCAGAGATCCAAGATGGCGAGATGGGCTTGACCAAAACCTTGGGAACATAAAAATGAAGATACCGTCGTTCCAAGGAAAAAATGACCCTGAAGCTTACTTGGAGTGGGAGAAGAAGGTGGAGTTGATTTTTGAGTGCCACAATTACTCTGAGGAGAAAAAGGTAAAACTCGCTGTAATTGAATTTATTGATTATGCTATAATATGGAGGGATCAACTTGTGATGAACAGAAGGAGAAACCATGAGAGGCCAATCGAGTTGTGGGCGGAAATGAAGGCCGTCATGAGGATGAGGTTTGTCCCTAGTCACTACTATAGGGACTTATACCAGAAGTTATAAAGTCTTACTCAAGGCTATCAGAACGTGGATGATTACTTCAAGGAGATGGAGATCGCCATGATTTGGGCTAATATTGAGGAGGACAGAAAAGCCACAATGGCAAGGTTCTTGAATGGGCTGAATCGGGAGATTGCCAACGTAGTGAAGTTGCAACACTATGTGGAGTTGGAGGACATGGTGCACATGGAAATAAAGGTGGAACGACAACTTAAACGGAAGGGAACTCGGTCATTTCAAAACTCGGGCTCCTCTACTTCATGGAGGCCGAATGGGAAGAAAGATGAAGGGGTTGTTTCAAAGTCCAAAATCGAACTACCAAAAAGGAGAGATGATGTGCCCAATGCTAGCAAAGGTAAAACTGAAACCCAAACTCGTAACCGTGATATTAAATGTTTTCGTTGTTTGGGAGTAGGTCACATAGCTTCACAATGCCCAAATAAAAGGACCATGATAGCACGTGTTGATGGAGAAGTGGAAACGGAAAATGAGAGTGAAGATGACCAAATGCCACCACATAAGGATGCTTGTGACGATGACATGGAGTACCCGATAGAGGGAGAGTCACTTGTGGCAAGGCGCGCTCTAAGTGCCCAAGTAGCGGAGGATGATATGGAACAACAAAAGGAGAATATTTTTCATACTAGATGCCACGTCAACAACAAGGTATGTAGTATGATCATTGATGGCGGAAGTTGTACAAATGTGGCTAGCACAACCTTGGTAGAAAAACTGAACTTACCTACCTTGAAACACCCTAGACCGTATAAGTTGCAGTGGTTGAATGATTGTGGGGAGGTTCGGGTAAATAAGCAAGTGTTAGTTTCCTTTTCAATTGGGAAGTACAAGGATGAAGTACTTTGTGATGTTGTTCCAATGCATGCGGGTCACATATTGTTGGGCAGGCCGTGGCAATTTGACAGGAAGGTTGCTCACGACGTGTTCAAGAATAGACACTCATTCGTCAAAGACAATAAAACCATTACTCTTGTGCCGTTGACTCCAAAACAAGTGTATGAGGATCAAATGAAAATGAAAAGAGAGAATGAGTTAAAAAAAAATTGTGAGGCCGAGAGTTTAAAAAAAGATGATGAAAAGAGAAAAGAGAGTGAAAGAAAATGAGAGAAACAAATGAGTTTTTATGCTAAGGCGAGTGATGTCAAGAGTGCTTTTTATACAAACCAGCCTATGTTTGTACTTTTGTACAAAGAGGCTTGTTTTAATACTAACGAAATTGACAAATCTGTGCCTAGTGTTATTGTTTCTTTGTTGCAGGAATATGAGGATGTGTTTCCTGACGAGGTGCCTAGTGGATTGCCACCGATTAGAGGAATAGAGCATCAAATAGATTTTGTGCCAGGGGCGGCAATTCCTAACCGACCAGCCTATAGGAGTAATCCGGAAGAGACAAAGGAACTTCAAAGGCAAGTTGAGGAGTTGCTAGCCAAAGGACACGTAAGAGAGAGCATGAGTCCGTGTGCAGTACCGGTACTACTTGTGCCTAAGAAGGATGGAACTTGGCGTATGTGTGTTGATTGTCGAGCTATTAACAACATTACGGTAAAATATCGACATCCTATTCTTAGGCTAGATGACATGTTAGATGAACTGCATGGGTCATGTATTTTCACAAAAATTGATTTGAAAAGTGGGTATCATCAAATTAGAATGAAAGAGGGTGATGAATGGAAAACTGCCTTTAAAACTAAACATGGATTGTATAGTGGTTGGTTATGCCTTTTGGTCTAACTAATGGACCAAGTACATTCATGAGGTTAATGAATCATGCATTGCGTGCATTTATAGGCAAATTTGGTCCAAAATTGATGTAGTCGAATTTTTGCTTCACAGTTGGCCTTTTTGGGCTTTTTGTGGGCGTTTTGCTCTGCAGACTGTTTCACCCCAAAAAGTGGTAGTTTTCGCCAAAAATGGACGCATTTGATTTTTCATTTCAAAATTGTTTTTTTTGGGTATTTTGGGTGCGTTTTGCTCAGTAGGCCGTTTCTGCCCAAAAAAGTGGTATTCGTCGTCCAAAATGGACGAAATTGAATTTTCGGGTCAAATGCAGTCTTCTTGGGGCTTTGTCGCTATTCCATCCCAAAAAATGGTATTTTTTGTCCGAAAATGGAGAAAATTTAATTTTTGCGTCAAATTTGGTCTTTTTGGGCCATTTGTGGGCCTTTTGCTTTGAATGTCGTTTCACACCGAAAAGTGATAGTTTTTGTCGAAAATGGACGCATTTGATTTTTCATTTCAAAATTGGTCTTTTTGGATATTTTGGGTGCGTTTTGCTCAGTTAGCCGTTTCTGCCCAAAAAAGTGGTATTCTTCGTCCGAAATGGACGAAGTTTAATTTTTGGGTCAAACTCAGTCTTCTTGGGCTTTTGTGGCTATTTTCTCATTAAAAGTGGTATTTTCGGTCCAAAACGAACGCAGTCGAATTTTTGCATCAAACTTGGTCTTTTTGTGGGCTTTTTGCTCCGAAGACCGTTTTACCCCCCAAAAGTGGTAGTTTTTGTTCAAAATGGACGTATTTTATTTTTGATTTCAAAATTGGTCTTTTTGGGTATTTTGGGTGCGTTTTGCTGAGTAGGTCGTTTCTATCCAAAAAAGTGGTATTCTTCGTGCGAAACGGACGAAGTTTAATTTTTGGGTCAAACTCGGTCTTCTTGGGATTTTGTAGCTATTTTCTCTGAAAAAGTGGTGTTCTGGTCCGAAACGAACGCAGTCAATTTTTGGCGTCAAACTTGGCATTTTTGGGCTTTTAGTGGGTGTTTTGCTCCAAAGACCGTTTTAAACCAAAAAGTGGTAGCTTTTATCCAAAATGGACGCATTTTATTTTTCATTTCAAAATTGGTGCTGTTGGATAGTTTGGGGGTTTGCTCAATAGGTAGTTTCTGCAAACAAAAAAAAAAAAAAAAAGTGGTATTCTTCGTCTGACAAGGACGAAATTGAATTTTTGGGTCAAACTCGGTCTTTTTGGGCCTTTGTCGCTATTTTATCTCAAAAAGTGATATTTTTGGTCCGAAAATGTAGAAAATTTAATTTTTGCGTCAAAGTTGGTATTTTTGGGCCATTTGTGCGCATTTTTCTTTCAAGGCCGTTTCACACCGAAAAGTGGTAGTTTTTGTACAAAATAGACGCATTTGATTTTTCATTTCAAAATTGGTCTTTTTGGGTGCCTTTTCCTCAGCAGGCCGTTTCTACCCAAAAAATGGCATTCTTCGTCCAAAATGGACGAAATTTAATTTTTTGGTCAAACTCGGTCTTCTTGGCTTTTGTTGCTATTTTTTCGTGAAAAGTGGTATAATCGGTCCGAAACGGACACAGTCGAATTTTTACGTCAAACTTGGCCTTTTTGGGCTTTTTGTGGGCGTTTTACTCCGAATACCGTTTCACCCCAAAAAGTGGTAGTTTTCGTCCAAAATGGATGCATTTGATTTTTCGTATAAAAATTGGTCTTTCTTTGGAATTTTGGGGGCGTTTTGCTCAGTAGGCCGTTTCTGCCCAAAAAAGTGGTATTCTTCGTGAGAAACGGCCGAATTTTAATTTTCGGGTCAACCTCGGTCTTCTTGGGCTTTTGTAGCTATTTTCTCCGAAAAAGTGGTATTTTTGGTCCGAAATGAACGCAGTCAATTTTTGGCGTCAAACTTGGCATTTTTGGGCTTTTAGTGGGTGTTTTGCTCCAAAGACCATTTCAAACCAAAAAATGATAGCTTTTATCCAAAATGGTCGCATTTGATTTTTCATTTCAAAATTGGTCTTTTTGGATATTTTGGGATGTTTGCTCAATAGGTCGTTTCTGCACAAAAAAAAGAGGTATTCTTCGTCTGAGAAGTACAAAGTTGAATTTTTGGGTCAAACTCGGTCTTTTTTGGCCTTTGTCGCTGTTTTATCCCAAAAAGTGGTATTTTTGGTCCGAAAATGGAGAAAATTTAATTTTTGCGTCAAACTTGGTGTTTTGGGGCCATTTGTGGGTGTTTTGCTTTGAAGGCTGTTTTACCCCGAAAAGTGGTAGTTTTTGTCCGAAATGGACGCATTTGATTTTTCGTTTCAAAATTGGTGTTCTTGGGTATTTTGGGTGCGTTTTGCTCAACAGGCCGTTTCTGCCCAAAAAAGTGGTATTCTTCGTCGAAAATGGACGAAGTTTAATTTTTGGGTCAAACGCAGTCTTCTTTGGATTTTGTTGCTATTTTCTCATGAAAAGTGGTATTTTTGGTCCAAAATGGATGTAGTCGAATTTTTGCGTGAAACTTAGCCTCTATCGGCTTTTCGTGGGCGTTTTGCTCTGCAGACCGTTTCACCCCAAAAAGTGGTAGTTTTCGTCCAAAATGGATGCATTTGATTTTTCGTAAAAAAAATTGGTCTTTCTTGGGAATTTTGGGGGCGTTTTGCTCAGTAGGCCGTTTCTGCCCAAAAAAGTAGTATTCTTCATGAGAAATGGACGAATTTTAATTTTCGGGTCAACCTCGGTCTTCTTGGGCTTTTGTAGCTACTTTCTCCCAAAAGTGGTACTTTTGGTCCGAAACGAGCGCAATCGATTTTTGGCATCAAACTTGGCATTTTTGGGCTTTTAGTGGGTATTTTGCTCCAAAGACCGTTTCAAATCAAAAAGTGGTAGCTTTTGTCCAAAATGGACGAATTTGATTTTTCATTTCAAAATTGGTCTTTTTGGATATTTTGCGGTGTTTGCTCAATAGGTCGTTTCTGCACAAAAAAGTGGTATTCTTCGTCCGAGAAGGACGAAGTTGAATTTTCGGGTCAAACTCGGTCTTTTTTGGCCTTTGTTGCTGTTTTATCCCCAAAAAATGGTATTTTTGGTCTGATTTGGTCTTTTGGGGCCATTTGTAGGCGTTTTGCTTTGAAGGCCGTTCCACACCGAAAAGTGGTAGTTTTTGTCCGAAATGGGCGCATTTGATTTTTCATTTCAAAATTTGTTTTCTTGGGTATTTTGGGTGCGTTTTGCACAGTAGGCCATTTCTGCCCAAAAAAGTGGTATTCTTCGTCCAAAATGGACGAAATTTAATTTTTGGGTTAAACGCGGTCTTCTTGGGATTTTGTTGCTATTTTCTCATGAAAAATGGTATTTTTGGTCCAAAACTGACGCAGTCGGATTTTTGCTTCAAAGTTGGCCTTTTTGGGCTTTTTATGGACGTTTTGCTCTGCAGATCGTTTCACCCCAAAAAGTGGTAGTTTTCGCCAAAAATGGACGCATTTCATTTTTTATTTCAAAATTGGTTTTTTTGGGTGCGTTTTGCTCAGTAGGCCGTTTCTGCCCAAAAAAGTGGTATTCTTCATCTGAAATGGACGAAGTTCAATTTTTGGGTCAAATGCGGTCTTCTTGGGATTTTGTTGCTATTTTCCCATGAAAAGTGGTATTTTTTGTCCAAAACAGATGCAGTCAAATTTTTGCGTCAAACTTGTTATTTTTGGGCTTTTAGTGGGTGTTTTGCTCCAAAGACCGTTTCAAACCAAAAAGTGGTTGCTTTTGTTCAAAATGGACACATTTGATTTTTCATGTCAAAATTGGTCTTCTTGGATATTATGAGGTGTTTGCTCAATAGGTCGTTTATGCACAAAAAAGTGGTATTCTTCATCTAAGAAGGACGAAGTTGAATTTTCGGGTCAAACTCGGTCTTTTTGGGCCTTTGCCGCGGTTTTATCTCAAAAAGTGGTATTTTTGGGTCCGAAAATGGAGAAAATTTAATTTTTGCGTCAAATTTGGTCTTTTTGGGCCATTTGTGGGCATTTTGCTTTGAATGCCGTTTCACACCGAAAAGTGATAGTTTTTGTCGAAAATGGACGCATTTGATTTTTCATTTCAAAATTGGCCTTTTTGGATATTTTGGGTGCGTTTTGCTCAGTTAGCCGTTTCTGCCCAAAAAAGTGGTATTCTTCGTCCAAAATGGACGAAGTTTAATTTTTGGGTCAAACTCAGTCTTCTTGGGCTTTTGTGGCTATTTTCTCATTAAAAGTGGTATTTTCGGTCCAAAACGGACGCAGTCGAATTTTTGCATCAAACTTGGTCTTTTTGTGGGCTTTTTGCTCCGAAGACCGTTTTACCCCCAAAAAGCGGTAGTTTTCGTTCAAAATGGACGCATTTTATTTTTGATTTCAAAATTGGTCTTTTTGGGTATTTTGGGTGCGTTTTGCTGAGTAGGCCGTTTCTATCCAAAAAAGTGGTATTCTTCGTGCAAAACGGACGAAGTTTAATTTTCGGGTCAAACTCGGTCTTCTTGGGATTTTGTAGCTATTTTCTCCGAAAAAGTGGTGTTTCTGGTCCGAAACGAACGTAGTCAATTTTTGGCGTCAAACTTGGCATTTTTGGGCTTTTAGTGGGTGTTTTGCTCCGAAGACCGTTTTAAACCAAAAAGTGGTAGCTTTTATCCAAAATGGACGCATTTGATTTTTCATTTAAAAATTGGTCTTTTTGAATATTTTGGGGTGTTTGCTCAATAGGTCATTTTTGCACAAAAAAGTGATATTCTTCGTTTGAGAAGGACGAAGTCGAATTTTCGGGTCAAACTCGGTCTTTTTGGGCCTTTGTCGCTATTTTAACCCAAAAAGTGGTATTTTTTGGGCCAAAAACAGAAAAAAATTAATTTTTGCGTCAAATTTTGTCTTTTTTGTCCTTTTGTGGGCATTTTGCTTTGAAGGCCATTTCACACCGAAAAGTGGTAGTTTTGTCCAAAATGGACGCATTTGATTTTTCATTTCAAAATTGGTTTTCTTGTATATTTTGGGTGCATTTTGCTCAGTAGGCCGTTTCCGCCCCAAAAGGTGGTATTCTTCGTCCAAAATGGACGAAGTTTAATTTTTGGGTCAAACGCGGTTTTCTTGGGCTTTTGTTGCTATTTTCTCATGAAAAGTGGTATTTTTGGTCCAAAACAGACGCATTCGAATTTTTGCGTCAAACTTGGTCTTTTTGGACTTTTTGTGGTCGTTTTGCTCTGAATACCGTTTTACCCCCAAAAGTGGTAGTTTTCGCCAAAAATGGACGCGTTTGATTTTTCATTTCAAAATTAGTTTTTTTGGGTATTTTGGGTACGTTTTGCTAAGTAGGTCGTTTGTCCCGAAAAAAGTGGTATTCTTCGTCCAAAATGGATAAAGTTTAATTTTTGGGTCAAACGCGGTCTTCTTGGGATTTTGTTGCTATTTTCTCATGAAAAGTGGTATTTTTGGTCTAAAATGGACGCAGTCGAATTTTTGCGTCAAAGTTGGCCTTTTTGGGCTTTTAGTGGGCATTTTGCTCTGCAGACCGTTTCACCCCAAAAATGGACGCATTTGATTTTTCATTTTAAAATTGATTTTTTTTTGGGTATATTGGGTGCGTTATGCTCATTACGCCGTTTCTGCCCAAAAAATTGGTATTCTTCATCCAAAATGGACGAAGTTTAATTTTCTGGTCATACGTGGTCTTCTTGGGATTTTGTTGCTATTTTCTCATGAAAAGTGGTATTTTTGGTCCAAAACTAACGCAATCGAATTTTTGCGTCAAACTTGGTCTTTTTGGACTTTTTCTTGGCGTTTTGCTCTGAAGACCGTTTCACCCCAAAAAGTGGTAGTTTTCGCCAAAAATGGACGCATTTGATTTTTTGTTTCAAAATTGGTTTTTTTTGGGTATTTTGGGTGTGTTTTGCTCAGTAGGCCGTTTCTGCCCAAAAAAGTAGTATTCTTTGTGCGAAATGGACAAAGTTTAATTTTCAGGTCAAACTCTGTCTTCTTGGGCTTTTGTAGCTATTTTTCCGAAAAAGTGGTGTTTTTGGTCTGAAACGAACGCAGTCGATTTTTGGCGTCAAACTTGGCATTTTTGGGCTTTTAGTGGGTGTTTTGCTCCAAAGACCGTTTCACACCAAAAAGTGGTAGCTTTTGTCCAAAATGGATGTATTGGATTTTTCATTTCAAAATTGGTGTTTTTGGATATTTTGGGGTGTTTGCTCAATAGGTCATTTCTTCACAAAAAAATGGTATTCTTCGTCTGAGATGGACGAACTTGAATTTTCGGGTCAAACTCGGTCTTTTTGGGCCTTTGTTGCTATTTTATCCCAAAAAGTGGTATTTTTGGTCCGAAAATGGAGAAAATTTAAGTTTTGCGTCAAAGTTGGTCTTTTTGGGCCATTTGTGGGTGTTTTGCTTTCAAGGCCGTTTCACACCAAAAAATGGTAGTTTTTGTCCAAAATGGACGCATTTGATTTTTCATTTCAAAATTGGTCTTTTTGGATATTTTGGGTGCATTTTGCTTAGTAGGCCATTTCTGTCCAAAAAAATGGTATTCTTCGTCCAAAATGGACGAAATTTAATTTTTTTGTCAAACTCGGTCTTTTTGGCATTTGTTGCTATTTTTTCATGAAAAGTGGTATATTCAGTCTGAAACGGACGCTGTCGAATTTTTGCGTCAAACTTGGCATTTCTGGGCTTTTTGAGGGCGTTTTGCTCCGAAGACCTTTTCACCCCAAAAAGTTGTAGTTTTCGTCCAAAATAGATGCATTTGATTTTTCCTATAAAAATTGGTGTTTCTTGGGAATTTTGGGAGCGTTTTGCTCAGTAGGCCGTTTCTGCCCAAAAAAATGGTATTCTTCGTGCGAAATGGATGAATTTTAATTTCCGGGTCAACCTCGGTCTTCTTGGGCTTTTGTAGCTATTTTTTCCGCAAAAGTGGTATTTTTGGTCCGAAACGAACGCAGTCAATTTTTGGCGTCAAACTCGACATTTTTGGGCTTTTGGTGGGTGTTTTGCTCTAAAGACCGTTTCAAACCAAAAAGTGGCAGCTTTTGTCCAAAATGGACGCATTTGATTTTTCATTTCAAAATTGGTCTTTTTGGATGTTTTGGGGTGTTTGCTCAATTGGTCGCTTCTGCACAATAAAAGTGATATTTTTCGTCTGAGAAGGACGAAGTTGAATTTTTGGGTCAAACTCGGTCTTTTTGGGCTTTTGTCGCTATTTTATCCCAAAAAGTGGTATTTTTGGTCGAAAAACGGAAAAACTTTAATTTTTGCGTCAAATTTCGTCTTTTTTGGCCCTTTGTGGGCATTTTGCTTTGAAGGCCGTTTCACACCGAAAAGTGGTAGTTTTTGTCCAAAATGGACGCATTTGATTTTTCATTTCAAAATTTATCTTTTTGAGTATTTTGGGTGCGGTTTGCTACGTCGGTCTTTTCCACCCAAAAAAGTGGTATTCTTCGTCCAAAATGGATAAAGTTTTGTTCTTGGGTCAAACTCGGTCTTCTTGGGCTTTTGTTGCTATTTTCTCATGGAAAGTGAGTTTTTTGGTCCAAAACGAACGCAGTCGAATTTTTTCGTCAAACTTGGTCTTTTTGTGGTCTTTTTGCTCTGAAGACCGTTTCACCCCCAAAAGTGGTAGTTTTCGTTCAAAATGGACGCATTTTATTTTTTATTTCAAAATTGGTCTTTTTGGGTATTTTGGGTGCGTTTTGCTCAGTAGGCCGTTTCTGTCCAAAAAAGTGATATTCTTCGTGCGAAATGGACGAAGCTTAATTTTCGGGTCAAACTCGGTCTTCTTGGGCTTTTGTAGCTACTTTATCTGAAAAAGTGGAATTTTTGGTCTGAAACAAACGCAGTTGATTTTTGGCGTCAAACTTGGCATTTTTGGACTTTTAGTGGGTGTTTTGCTCCAAAGATCGTTTCAAACCAACAAGTGGTAGCTTTTGTTCAAAATGGACGCATTTGATTTTTCCTTTCAAAATTGGTCTTTTTTTTATATTTTGGGGTGTTTTCTCAATAGGTCGTTTCTACACAAAAAAGTGGTATTTTTTGTTTGAGAAGGACGAAGTTGAATTTTCAGGTCAAACTCGGCCTTTTTGGGCCATTGTTGTTGTTTTATCCCAAAAAGTGATATTTTTGGTCCGAAAATGGAGAAAATTTAATTTTTGCGTCAAATTTGGTCTTTTGGGGGCATTTGAGGGCATTCTGCTTTGAAGGCCGTTTCACATCGAAAAGTGGTAGTTTTTGTTCGAAATGGACGCATTTGATTTTTCATTTCAAAATTGGTTTTCTTGGGTATTTTTGGTGCGTTTTGCTCAGTAGGCCATTTCTGCCCAAAAAAGTGGTATTCTTTGTCCAAAACGGATGCAGTCAAATTTTTGCGCCAAAGTTGGCCTTTTTAGGTTTTTTGTGGGCGTTTTGCTCTGTAGACCGTTTTACCCCAAAAAGTGGTTGTTTTCGCCAAAAATGGACGCATTTGATTTTTCATTTCAAAATTGGTTTTTTTTGGATATTTGGGTGCGTTTTGCTCAGTAGGTCGTTTCTGCCCAAAAAAGTGGTATTCTTCGTCCGAAATGGATGAAGTTTAATTTTTGGTTCAAGCTCGGTCTTCTGTGGCATTTGTAGCTATTTTCTCCCAAAAAGTTATATTTTTTGTTCGAAACGAACGCAATCGATTTTTGGCGTCAAACTTGGCATTTTTAGTCTTTTAGTGTGTGTTTTGCTCCAAAGACCGTTTCAAACCGAAAAGTGGTAGTTTTCGTTCAAAATGGACGCATTTCATTTCAAAATTGGTGTTTTTGGATATTTTGGGGGGTTTGCTCAATAGGTCGTTTCTACACAAAAAAGTGGTATTCTTCGTCAGAGAAGGACGAAGTTGAATTTTTGGGTCAAACTCGGTCTTTTTGGGCCTTTGATGCTGTTTTATCCCAAAATGAGGTATTTTTGGTCCGAAAATGGAGAAAATTTAATTTTTGTGTCAATGTTGGGCTTTTTGGGCCATTTGTTGGCATGGTGCTTTCAAGGCCGTTTTACACCGAAAAGTGGTAGTTTTTGTTTGAAATGGACGCATTTGATTTTTCATTTCAAAATTGGTCTTTTCAGGTATTTTTAGTGTGTTTTGCTCAGTCGGCCATTTTTGCCCAAAAAAATGGTATTTTTCGTCCAAAATGGACGAAGTATAATTTTTGGGTCAACCTCGATCTTCATTGGCATTTGTAGTTATTTTCTCCCAAAAAGTGGTGTTTTTGGTCCGCAACGAACGCAGTCGGTTTTTGGCGTCAAACTTGGCATTTTTGGGCTTTTAGTGGGTGTTTTGCTCCAAAGACTGTTTCAAACCAAAAAGTGGTAGCTTTTGACCAAAATGGACGCATTTGATTTTTCATTTCAAAATCAATGTTTTTGGATATTTTGGAGGGTTTGCTCAATAAATCGTTTCTACACAAAAAAGTGGTATTCTTCGTTTGAGAAGTACGAAGTTGAATTTTTGGGTCAAACTTGGTCTTTTTGGGCCTTTGTCGCTGTTTTATCCCAAAATGTGGTATTTTTGGTCCGAAAACGGAGAAAATTTAATTTTTGCGTGAAAGTTGGTCTTTTTGGGCCATTTGTAGGCGTTTTGCTTTCAAGGCCGTTTCACACCGAAAAGTGGTAGTTTTTGTCCGAAATGGACGCATTTGATTTTTTATTTTAAAATTGGTCTTTTTGGGAATTTTAGGTGCATTTTGCTGAGTCGGCCGTTTCTACCCAAAAAAGTGGTATTCTTCGTCCAAAATGGAGGAAGTATAATTTTGCGTCAAGCTCGGTCTTATATGGAATTTGTAGCTATTTTCTCCCAAAAAGTGATATTTTTGGTCCGAAACGAACGCAGTCGGTTTTTTGGCGTCAAACTTGGCATTTTTGGGCTTTTCGTGGGTGTTTTGCTCTAAATACCGTTTCAAACCAAAAAGTGGTAGCTTTTTTTCAAAATGGACGCATTTGATTTTTCATTTCAAAATTGGTCTTTTTGGATATTTTGGGGTGTTTGCTCAATAGGTCGTTTCTGCACAAAAAAGTGGTATTCTTCGTCTTAGAAGGACGAAGTTGAATTTTCGGGTTAAACTCGGTCTTTTTGGACATTTGTCGCTGTTTTATCCCAAAAAGTGGTATTTTTGGTCCGAAAATGGAGAAAATTTAATTTTTGTGTCAAATTTAGTCTTTTGGGGCCATTTGTGGGCGTTTTGCTTTGAAGGCCGTTTCACACCAAAAAGTGGTAGTTTTCGTTCGAAATGTACGCATTTTATTTTTCATTTCAAAATTGGTTTTCTTGGGTATTTTGAGTGTGTTTGCTCAGTAGGTCGTTTCTGCCCAAAAAAATGGTATTCTTCGTCCAAAATGGATGAAGTTTAATTTTTGGGTCAAACGCGGTCTTCTTCGGATTTTGTTGCTATTTTTGAGTGTTTTAGTAATATTTTATTGCATAGTTTATTTTTATGTAAATCTGGTGTAGGGACGTAATCAAGTGACAAACAAGCGAAGCGATGGAAAACGGTAAAAAACTGGTGAAAGACACAAGGTTTCAAGATAGCAAACCCATTGCCGCAGCGATCATTCACTGCCGAGGTGGTGAAAGTCTAGAGGGATCAATTTTATCTTCACCGCTGCAACGGTGATGTGAACCGACTTACTTATCGCCGCAGCGTGACTCTATGCAGAAAATATCTATTTTCTAGATATTTTGAAGCCTTCTATTTTAACCCCTTTCTCCCCCATTTGTCATAGAACGTTCCTAACCTTAGAGACTTGATCTTAGACCATTCTTGAAGAGCTCAAAGAGGATATTCACATTTCGAAGAAGAAGAAACACTTTTGAATCGATCTTTGGCGACAGTGGACCACTCCACTTTAAGATTTGATCTTTCTTTCTTTGTTTCTATCTTTGTAATTTAACATTTTATTGTGAATGATGATGAATCCCTCTTGTTCTAATGTTTCAACGGCTAAGATCATGGTAGGCTAGATAAATATTATCTAGGGATTGATGTAGTTCATGTAAATACACGTTTGATTGAATATATGTTTCTTTAACAATTGTTTGTCTAAATCTGATTGTGTTTACCATTTTATTACAATTTTAATATGTTTGTTAAGGTATTAGGGTTGGTTTTGAGAATATGAGGTTTTACACTCAAGAGAGAGAACCCCGGATTCGAATTATGGTAAACACAACGCGACAATCTAATAACCCGGGAGGGAGTTAGAAAGTGTGCTATCCATGACGTTGGGGCAAGACTCATGTGACCTAGTGTCGTTAAGACGTTAAGGGGGACTTCTTCATTGACGTGAAGTCACATATTCACTTATCTTACACTCGGGAGAGGTGGTGAGTTAGTTTAAGATACCGAGATTACCGGATAAGATAAACATTGTTATTGTTAACTAAACAAAGTCAAACATGTATTAAGTGAATGAAATCAATCCCTAGGTAATAAACTTAATTAGAACTAACCCAATAGTTCTTAGTTTAACTTAGCTTTTAATTATTCAAACATTTCTTGAATTGTCAAGATAATATAAGACTATGCAAATCGTGGTATTTAATTAATCGAATACGTTTCCCAGAGGACGATATCCGATCGAAAGGTTTACTATATTAAAACTTGACCTCGTGCATTACGAGTATATTAAGACATGAAAAAGCAAGATGAGCACAACCATAGAGGTTTTACATCTACGACATGCTTGTCAAAAGCTGAAAAGCTGAAGATCACTTGGCAACCTACAGGGTTTCTTTAACATACTTCAGAACCATCGGATGGAACTGAACCCAATTGTGTGCGTATTTGGAGTCAGCGCTAGCAAATTCTTCGGTCACCTGGTGACCCGAAGAGGAATCAAAGATAGGCTAGAATAGGTTAAAGTGATCCTAAACATGATGTTCTTGAGGATATTCAAGGAGGTACAAAGCTTGATAGGGTGATTAGAGGCCCTGAATCGATTCATTTCACGAGACTCCAATAAATGCCTA
Source organism: Eucommia ulmoides (assembly GCA_016647705.1). Classification (NCBI taxonomy): domain Eukaryota; kingdom Viridiplantae; phylum Streptophyta; class Magnoliopsida; order Garryales; family Eucommiaceae; genus Eucommia; species Eucommia ulmoides. The sequence goes on from JAENRU010000468.1 coordinate 29,984, forward strand.
CCTTCTTCAAGACTCTGCGTGGCAACGAGCATTTGGAGTGGACTGACAAATGCAAAGCTACCTTCTTGGCACTCAAGAAATACTTCTCGGAGCATCCAATACTCACCCCCACAAAGCTAGGACAGGAGATAATCGTCTACCTGGCTACCTCGGTAACTCCCGTAAGCTCAGCCTTCGTAATCGAAGAACATGGGGCTCAGAAGCCCATGTATTATGCCAGTATTGCGCTAAATCCCGCTACCCCTGCCTGGAGCTTATCCCATATGTGTTGATAATCTTCACCAGAAAGCTCCAACACTACTTTCAAGCTCATCGCTAAGGAGACTAAAATCATGGAATACCTAAGTAGACACACACCCCTAATGCAAGGCTTCCGAAAAATCACAATAAGGTAGATCCATAAGAGAAGAAAACAAGCATGTTGATTCACTGGCTAGCCTAGCCTCTACCTTCAACACCCCGGGACACTGGAACATCATAGTCAAGAACATTCCGCAACTGAGTTGCGAGAACACAACCCATTAACCCAGTTGAATGGACCCCATCTACAATTACCTCGACAGCAGACTCCTTCGGGAATAGAAAGTCGAGGCTAGGAAAGTTTACCACTGCTAATCCTGATACATGCTGCTACAAGGATTCCTACACCAGCGGTCTTTTAAGGAGACACTATTCTATTCTTTGCGTAAAAAAAAGGCCACCAGGTCCTCCAGGACATCCACGGAGGCCTCTATAACAACCATTCAGGAGCACAACCCTTAGCCAGAAAAGTACTAAGGCAAGGCTACTTTTGGTCCACGATAGAAGCCAACGCAAATAAATTAGTCAAGAACGAAAGTAAGTGCCGAAAATTCAGGTCGACGATCAACATCGCAGCCACGAGTTAGTTTGTCGAACCCTAGTCATTCGCCCAATAGGAAGTGGACATCCTTAGGCCTTTCCCCATCATAGGAGCTCAGAAGAAGTTACTTATCGTCGCCATCGACTACTTGATCAAATGGGTAGAAGCCAAAGTCGTAGCAAATATCACTGATGCCAAGATCAGAGACTTTACCTAAAAACACGTTGTCTTTCGATTCAGGGTTCCACGAGCCATCATTAGCGATCATGGATCGTAATTCGACTACACCATGTTCAATTATCCCACCTTGACCAAGAAATTGGGAAGGGGGCCGTTGCAAGAAACTGATGCACACTCACCCGATTAGGCGACTACGAGCATCAATAGCCTAACTCGATAACCAGATGGCTACTGCACCAACAATCTGGCTTAATAGCCAGATGGCTATGGCATCAACAACTTGGCTCAATCAAGAATCTAAGGCTCCAATAGTCTAACTGGGTAACGGAATAAAAGAACCTCTATGTATAATCAGTCATGTCTGATAGACTGAGACTACCTTGACCGGGGGCCCGCGAGTAGCGAAGACTATCATCGTTGGCGCACTTGAAGAACCCTCTGCACAATTGGCCATATATGACAAACCGAGCCACCCTAGCAGGGGGCCAGCGAGGAAAGGATGTCTTCCAACACAAGTCCACCAGCTGCTCTATAAATTCGGTATACCCGATAACTCGAGATCAACTCAGTAGGGATACAGTGAGAAGCGAAAGTGATGCGAATCTCACCAAGGATTAGTGAGACCCGAAACCAACTTAGGGTTTCTTCGCGAAGATCGAAACTAAATCAGATTTTGAACGAGCTAAAAATATAGAAATTGAAAGATAGATTACCTTGACCCAACGTTTATGAACGAAATGCGAACCAATGGTATAATGATCTTAACCCAATGATTATAATGAATCATGAATCAAAGATATAAGTTTGAACGCCACAAGAAACTCTTGATAAGTTCAAGAAAAGTTTTCTGAAGAACTAAAGAGAAAACTCTCACAATTTTTATTAATCAAAGTAATATCAAATTCGTAGGTCTACAAAGCCCCTTAAATAGGTGGCCAAGAGAATAAGAATAGAAACCCTAATACACTTTGAAATTCGTGGGTCTACATGGAGGAAAAAGGAAACCCTAAAATCTAATTGCTAAATAAAGAATAAGGAAGCTTCCTAATTTGCCTTACATTCCTAGTTGGAAAAGGAAATGATTTACTTGGCAATCAAGCTTACAAATCAGCCTAAAATAATTAAAAGACTTAAAATAATAAAATAAATATGATAAGAATTTCATGGTCCACAAGCCTTGGTCCATTTGAGTTCATGTCTAAATCCATTCACTTGCTTTGATGAGATGGATTAGGCCTTGATCGTCGTTTGGGCCTAATTTGGGCTTTATTGTTTTCGATTAAGCCGAAAGCTCTTGAATTAGCCCATTAAGCGCTTCTTTGATCTTCTTAGATCTTGCCCTAGTAATGGGCCCAACCGGGACATGCAATGTGTCCTTTGATGTTGCTTGTTAGTTCTCATCATCCCCCCTCTCTTCAAAAGGATTCGACCTCGAATCTTCACCTACATCAAACGGAGAAAGATCAGAGACATTAAATGTAGCACTAACGTTATACTCACCTGGAAGATCCAACTTGTACACATTATCATTGATCCTCTGAAGGACTTGAAATGGACCATCCCCTCTAGGATGTAGCTTGGTCCGCCTATGGGCTGGAAATCTTTCTTTTCTCATATGCACCTAAACCCAATCACCAGGTTCAAAGATGACTCGTCTACGGCCCTTATTTGCTTTCTTTGTATATTGCTCATTTTTCTTCTCTATGTGTTGTCGTACACTTTCATGGAGTTTCTTCACCATCTCAGCCTTCTTTTGTCCATCCAAACTAGCCCTCTCATTGACTTGCAAAGGCAACAAATTCAAAAGAGTTAGTGGATTAAAACCATAAACAATCTCAAATGGTGAAAAATCAGTAGTAGAATGAACACTCCGATTATAAGCAAATTCAATGAATGACAAACAATCCTCCCAATTTTTCAAGTTCTTTTGAATTATAGTACGCAACAAAGTAGATAAAGTTCGATTTACTACCTCGGTTTGTCCATCCGTTTGGGGGTGACAAGTAGTTGAGAACAATAATTTAGTTCCCATCTTTCCCCACAAGACTTTCCAAAAATAGCTGAGGAACTTAACATCACGATTAGATACAATACTCTTAGGAACACCATGGAGACGTACTATCTCTCTAAAGAACAAATTAGCGACGTGGGTCGCATCATCAGTTTTATTACAAAATATGAAATGTGCCATCTTAGAGAACCTATCAACAACCACAAAAATCAAATCCCTACCTTCCCTTGACCTAGGCAAGCCTAAAATAAAGTCCATGGAAATATCCATCCAAGGCGCACTAGGTACAGGAAAGGGAGTGTATAATCCATGTGGTAAGACTCTAGATTTGGCTTGCCTACACGTAACACACCTAGCACAAACTCTCTCCACATCACGTTTCATCTTTGGCCAAAAGAAGTGTTCATGTAACACGTCTAAAGTCTTTCTCACACCAAAATGACCCATCAAACCACCCCCATGTGCTTCACGCACGAGTAACTCACGCATAGACCTATTAGGCACGCAAAGTCTATTTTCTCTAAACAAGTACCCATCTAGTCTATAGAACTTACCAAACGTTGTCTTCTCACATGCACCAAACATACTAGCAAAATCATCATCATTAGCATACAATTCTTTAACATATTCAAACCCCAGTAGCTTTGCATTTAATGTAGAGACAAGGGCGTACCTTCTGGAGAGTGCATCAGCTACAACATTTTCCTTACCTTGTTTGTATTTGATTACATAAGGGAAGGTTTCAATGAATTCCATCCACTTGGCATGCCTTCTATTTAACTTACTTTGTCCTTTCAAGTGCTTCAAGGACTCATGATCGGTATGTATGACAAACTCTCTCGGCCACAGGTAATGTTTCCAAGTCTCCAATGCTCTCACCAACGCAAAAAGCACCTCATCATATGTTGGGTAATTCAATGCTGCCCCATTTAGCTTTTTGCTAAAGTATGCTATTGGCCAATTTTCCTGCATCAAAACAGCTCCAATGCCTATTCCTGAAGCATCACACTCAATCTCAAAAGTTTTAGAAAAATTAGGTAATGCTAATAAAGAAGCACCACATAACCGTTCTTTAATGTCATTAAATACACGCTCTTGCTCCATACCCCATTTAAAACCCACAGATTTTTGACAATTTCAGTGAGTGGTGCGGCTAGTGTACTAAAATCTTTAACAAATCGACGATAAAAACTAGCCAAACCATGAAAACTTCTTACCTCCGTGATTGACTTAGGTGTTGTCCATTCTTTGATAGCCTTCACCTTTTCCTCATCCACTGCAATCCCTTCCGAACTAACAACATAGCCAAGAAACACAACTTTGTCCAAGCAAAATGAACATTTCTTTAAATTTGCATATAATTTTTCTTTTCTCAGAACATCAAGCACACAATGCAAATGATCAATATGCTCATCTAAGCTCTTACTATACACCAAAATATCATCAAAATAGACCACAACAAACTTGCCTATAAACGCACGCAATGCATGATTCATTAACCTCATGAATGTACTTGGTGCATTAGTTAGCCCAAAAGGAATTACCAACCACTCATACAATCCATATTTAGTTTTAAAGGCAGTTTTCCATTTATCACCTTCTTTCATCCTAATTTGGTGATACCCACTTTTCAAATCAATTTTAGTGAAAATACATGACCCATGCAACTCATCTAACATGTCATCTAGCCTAGGAATGGGATGTCGATACTTTACCGTAATGTTGTTAATAGCTCGGCAATCAACACACATACGCCAAGTTCCATCCTTCTTAGGCACAAGTAGTACCGGTACTGCGCACGGACTCATGCTCTCTCTTACGTGTCCCTTGGCTAGCAACTCCTCCACTTGCCTTTGAAGTTCCTTCGTCTCCTCTGGATTACTCCTATAGGCTGGTCAGTTAGGAATTGTTGCACCCGGCACAAAGTCAATTTGTTGCTCAATGCCTCGAATAGGTGGCAATCTACAAGGCATATCGTTAGGGAACACGTCCTCAAATTCCTGCAACAAAGAAACAACAACACTAGGCAAAGATTGGTCAAATTCGTTAGCACTAAAACACGCCTCTTTGTACAATAGTACAAATATAGGCCGGTTTGCATACAAAGCACCCTTGATATCACTCGCCTTAGCATAAAAGCTCACTTGTTTCTCTGTTTTCTCTCATTTTTTCCACTTCTTTTTTGTTTTTCACTCCCTTTTATGTTTCCACTCTCTTTTTTCTCATCTTTTTTTGAACTCTTGGTCTCACAAGTTTTTTTTAACTCATTCTCTCTTTTCAATTTCATTTGATCCTCATACACTTGTTTTGGAGTCAACGGCACAAGAGTAATGGTTTTATTGTCTTTGACGAATGAGTGCCTATTCTTGAACCCGTCATGAATAACCTTCCTATCAAATTGTCATGGCCTGCCCAACAATATGTGACCCGCATGCATTGGAACAACATCACAAAGTACTCCATCCTTGTACTTCCCAATTGAAAAGGAAACTAACACTTGTTTATTTACTCGAACCTCCCCACAATCATTCAACCACTGCAATTTATAAGGTCTAGGGTGTTTCAAGGTATGTAAATTCAGTTTCTCTACTAAAGTAGTGCTAGCCACATTAGTGCAACTTCCCCCATCAATGATCATACTACATACCTTGTTGTTAACGTGGCATCTAGTATGAAATATATTCTCCCTTTGTTATTTCATGTCATCCTCCACAACTTGGGCACTTAGAGCACGCCTTGCCACAAGTGACTCTCCCTCCACTGGGTACTCCACATCATCATCACAAGCATCTTCAAATTGTGGCATCTGGTCATCATCACTCTCACTTTCGGTTTCCACCTCTCCATCAACACGTGCAATCATGGTCCTCTTATTTGGGCATTGTGAGGCTATGTGACCTACTCCCAAACAACGAAAACATTTTATATCACAGTTACGAGTTTGGGTTTCGATTTTACCTTTGTTGGTCATGGGAACATCATCTCTCCTTTTTGGGGGTTCGGTTTTGGATTTTGAAACAGCCCCTTCGTCCTTCCTTCCTTTCGGCCTCCATGAATTAGAGGAGCTTGAATTTTGAAATGACCGAGTTCATTTCCTTTAAAGCTGTCGTTCCACTTTTATGGCCATGTGAACCATGTCCTTCTACTCCACGTAATATTGCAACTCCACCACGTTGGCAATGTCCCGATTCAACCCATTCAAGAACCTTGTCATGGTAGCTTCTCTATCCTCCTCGACATTAGCCTGGATCATAGCGACCTCTATCTCCTTGTAGTAATCATCCACACTCCGATAGCCTTGCGTAAGGCTTTGTAATTTCTGATACAAGTCCCTATAGTAGTGACTAGGGACAAACCGCCTCCTCATGATGGCCTTCATTTCCGCCCACGTCACGATAGGCCTCTTATGGTTCTTTCTCATGTTTATCACAAGTTGATCCCACCATATTATAGCATAGTCAATAAACTCAATCACAGCGAGTTTTACCTTTTTCTCCTCGGAGTAGTTGTGGCATTCAAAGATCAATTCCACCTTCTTCTCCCACTCCAAGTATGCTTCAGGATCGTTTTTCCCTTGGAATGAGGGCATCTTCACCTTGATACTTCCCAAGTTATTATCAATCCGCTCCCCATGTCTATTTCCTCTATTCCCATGTCCACTCACAAATCTGCCCAAGCTTGCATTAGAGGCCCGATCGTCTTCATCTAGGTCATCCCCATAATCATCTTCATACACGAACCGAGGTTGATTCCTCTCTCTTCGTTGCACATTAGGAGCTCTCGGTGGCTGCCCCTTTTGTGCACTAGACTCAACTTTGTCAAGCCGCTCATGCACTTCATCAAACCGCAAGTTCAACTGTTGAAACTTTTGCTCCAAGGCCTTGTAGAAAACTTTTGCGTCCATTATATCCATCCTTTCATGTGCTTCATCGGACGAGCCTTTGTTTGTTTCTCAAGACATGTTTAGTAACCTGCAAAACAAAGTTAGCAAACCTCACAAACACTCCCTCACGTGTTTGCACTCAAACTATGTCACTCCACTCGTGTATCACTCAAATTCGGCTTTTACCCTCTTATAAGCTCACAATCTCTTACCTTTTTCCACTCTTTAGTTCCCTCTTTTAGTTCTTTATTGAACTTAATCAATCTCAATCAGAAATTTCCTTGTAGCAATCCAAACTCAACAATTTGATTCACTAAGAATGAGATTTTAGGAACGAAACAAAGGGAACAAAAAGAGCACAAAGAAAAGTTTATAGAGAAGAACAAGAAGAAATTATTCTCAATTTTTGTTTGGGGAGGCTGCTGAATTTTCACAATTTTTTTTTTTTTTGTTTTTCTGTTTCTGCTGCTATTTTTTTTTTATTTTTTTTTCTGTTTTTTTTTTCTTTTTTCTTTTTTTTTTGAAAACCAGAAACTTTAAATTGAGATTTGAAGAAGCACAATATTTAAACGAAAAATATGATCAGAACAAAGATGCACCGCGTTTTTTTTCAAGATTGGACCAGATTTGAATTAGAATGAAAAGAAAAAAAAACAATAGATCTGATGATATAATTTGGTCAAGAAAAAAAATTATGAAGGAATAAATTTTGAAGAATGAAAAAGAAAAAAGATAGATGAAACCTGATTTAGACCTTGCTCTGATTACCAAATGATGTGAACCTCACCAAGCATTAGTGAGACCCGAAACCAATTTAGGGTTTCTTCGCGAAGATCGAAACTAAATCAGATTTTGAACGAGCTAAAAATATACAAATTGAAAGATAGATTACCTTGACCCAACGTTTATGAACGAAACGCGAACCGATGGTATAATGATCTTGACCCAATGATTATAATGAATCACGAATTAAAGATATAAGTTTGAATGCCACAAGAAACTCTTGATAAGTTCAAGAAAAGTTCTCTGAATAATTAAAGAGAAAACTCTCACAATTTTTATTAATCAAAGTAATATGAAATTCGTAGGTCTACAAAGCCCCTTAAATAGGTGGCCAAGAGAATAAGAAAAGAAACCCTAATACACTTTGAAATTCGTGAGTCTACATGGAGGAAAAAGGAAACCCTAAAATCTAATTGCTAAATAAAGAATAAGGAAGCTTCCTAATTTGCCTTACATTCCTAGTTGGAAAAGGAAATGATTTACTTGGCAATCAAGCTTACAAATCAGCCTAAAATAATTAAAAGACTTAAAATAATAAAATAAATATGATAAGAATTTCGTGGTCCACAAGCCTTGGTCCATTTGAGTTCATGTCTAAACCCATTCACTTGCTTTGATGAGATGGATTAGGCCTTGATCGTCATTTGGGCCTAATTTGGGCTTTATTATTTTCGATTCAGTCGAAAGCTCTTGAATTAGCCCATTAAGCGCTTCTTTGATCTTCTTGGATCTTGCCCTAGTAATGGGCCCAACCGAGACATGCAATGTGTCCTTTGATATTGCTTGTTGGTTCTCATCAGAAAGTCGTTGGACGTTGTGAACCTTGGTGGGAAGCAACCTTGCCATTCATATTAGATGCGCTAAAATAACCCTTCATACAATCGAACAAACCCGATAAATCGAGCCTTTTTTAACCAGGGACGACGAGGAGTGGATGCCATCCAACCCACCATCCGAGTTGCAATTATCATTGAACTCAACATCAAGATTACACATGGGTGAAATAACCCTCCACACACTCTGGTATACCTGATAACTCGTGTCTACCCAAGCAGGAGGTCGGCAAGGGTGGAGCCTATGTCTTACAAAAACTTGAGCCCTACTGTTGGATGAAAACACCACCAATGGATACAATCACCGCACAAGGGCCACAAGCAGACTAGAATTTATACATAACTGCGATAGATTTTATACACTATATGGTATGGACTCAACTACTAGTGACCTCATTCAAAGATTTCATGTTATCAAAATGCACACAACAAACAAAAACAAGCAGATATGCAAGAAAAAAAAATTATTCATATGAGTAAGCTTTCTTATAAGTTCTCCCACAAATACATCTGTACAAGTCGTCCAATACATACAGAAAGTGCCCCTAAAGTAAATATGGATAGAAGAATGATCTTCCACACCCTGCATACTTCCTCAGAATAAATGGAAGATGGAGCAAAAGCCTTCACTTATACTTCTCATCAGATAGGATTAGGCATACAAGCACCAAACAACCTTCCTCCACCTTTACAGTAGAAATAAATATTGGAAACTTCCCTTGTAAGAAAGGGAGAGACGACGGGGAAGCCTTCGCCTATACTTCTCCCGAAGCAAGATAGAAGGTGGCTCATCTAGGGTGAATCGGACCTGTCACTGCCCAACCCATGTTTGATGGGTAAACGGAAGTTTGGAGGCTCCTTCCAGGCTAAGGATGAACTAGTCCCATGAAGTCTTACCTCCATAGCTCTAAGCACATAGATGATTTTTTCCCTCACTACTTACTCCTAAAGAAAGCCACCAAAGAGACAACCATATTTATGCCAAAAAATAGATAACATACCTCCTCTCTATTACCACATGGATTCATAGAGACGACCAACAGACACTGTAAAATCCCTCTGCAAGCACTATTTTCTCTAGCAGAAGAAGATTAAGACTCATCCATGAACGAACAACAGGATATCACGTTGGTAGAACCACGAGTCTCCACTGCATGAACGGGCCTTATCACTTTCGCTTCTATTGTTGCCCTCAACTCTGGAGCACTTCAAATAGTAGCCTGGAAGGTCTTGCCCCTTTGGCCTCCAAGCGCCCTAAAACCTCAAGATAACTGCAATACATGAAGACAAAAAAAATTCCAAAAGGCATTGAAGTCGTCGTTCATCCATTATCAGCTACTAAACAAGAACCTTCATCTTTTAATCTAAGTCATTGTGGCCACCTCTGGAGCTTATGTAAAGGACCATCAAAGAAAAGAATGAGGAAGAAAGAAGAAGCATGGGATGAAGAAGAAAAGCAGTGAAGCTCCCCTTAAATAGGCACCCCATACTAGAAGGCACGCTTCATTAATGACGATAAGGGTACACCTCATTAATGTCTGACGAATAAAAAGATCACAGAATCCCAAAATCTTGTATGTGGATATGCTTCGTAAAGACTGCACCCAGATATGCCTTTAAAAGGTTGCTTTGGGATACACATTGATCGTCCCTACCTCGGGAGTAGCCAAAATTTGGAAAGTGAGCAAAAAGCAACAAACTAGGACAAAATCAAAGTAGGTTCTAGCCTAGATCTGCCTGGCTAGGAACTCCACCTAAGGAAATGAAGATGTTGAAGCGAGGCCAAACATGATGGGAAATAGGCAGACAAAGAGATGGAACAAAACACAATTTCATTAAAAATTGTTTGTGTTGTGAGAAACACTTGTTGTGTCTCATTTTAAATTACTCGCAAGCGCACAAATCAGTTGTAGCAAATATTAATGGTAGCAAGATCGATCCCACGAGGATTGCTATCAGATGAAAAATACTTAATCCGTCTAAGTTAATTTAATTATAATCTAGTTCAAAATGATTTTGTTTTGTTTTTCAAAATTAATTAAAATGATATTAAATAAACAATAAAAATAAATAGTAAAAAGAAATGAAATTAAAAAATAAAATAGGGTACCAGGTTAGGAATTGTAGGTTTTGTACTTTGGGCATTATGTCGTTTTCGTATTTTTTCCTTTAACTTAGATTTGTGTAAACAAGCATTCCCAATCTTAAATCATAACTACTCAGAAAGATTGGATTTATTATCCTCAAGCATGATATATTTTCCATTCTTACGCTACTTTAATCTAGGGTGAATCGAGACATAAACCATTAAGTTTACTAATCAATTCCCGTGAATACTATTGTATGACCGTTAGATTTGGACTTCAAGTACTAGATCCAATGAAGTAATTGAACTTAGAATCAAAATTTAGCATAACCTTTTGAAAGTAAATCCAATTATAATCCAATAACAAAACCGATTTCAAGAACATTATTCGTCGTCACACAATTGTTCATACAAATCCGAAATTAAATTCAAAATAGAATATTACATAAACTCAAAAATACAATACCACAATCCTAACCTGGTTAGAGGAAGTTAGTCACTCATCATTGTGTAAAGCGGTGTTTTCTTGGAAACAATCCACAAAAACACCATTTTACACTTTGTACCCCATAGAATCCAAGCTTCCTCTTCACCAAAATAAAAATAAAAGAAGAACAAAGAGAAATATTTACAAAATGGTGGAAATAGTCTAGAAAATGGTATGGAATTCATCTCCCTTGTCCTCAAACACCTTATGCTATTTATAGAACTTCAAAATGGAGTTTGAGGGGTGCAAATTGGCCAAAATCATAAGAAAGATGGAGTGAAAATGACAACCAAACAGGATGGAAAAAGTTGGGGGTGCAATATGTTAAATTGGCAAAAGAATGGGGTAGAAAAGACAGGCCACTTGGCCAACCGAGTCGTGCCTCACACGGGGCTCACTCAAATATAGAAGCCATCAGCCAAAGGCAAAATCCGTCAGCTTCAAGCACACTACGGCTTCAGGGAGCCAAATGATGCACGACTCCATGAGCGTAGAGTGCCTCTTTGAGCCGTTTCTTCGATTCTTCGTTCGGATTACTGTGGTTTGTTCATTTTTCATCCTTTTTCACCAAATTAACGCCATTTTGTTCCATTTCAAAAAACTTACAAAAACAAATAAAATAACTCAATTTGTAATAATATAATCTATTTAAACGATTAACAAACCTAAGTTTAGTGGTATAAAATCACAAAAAAGTCAATGCGATCAGTTTGTACAAGCCAAGGGACGTACCCCACAATTTCGAATAAAAAAAAAAAGAAAAAAAAAAGATATAATTGAAGGTAGATGCCCTCCTCAAATCAGAGGTTCCCTCCTCGGGTAGACCCCTCATCTCTCTTTTTTCTGGCTGGTGTAGCAGTAGTATGCTCTTGAGCATCACCCTCACTATTGAGCTTGGCTTGAGCTACTCTTTCGGACCCAAACGACCACTGGAGCCATCACTTCAGTAATAGAATCCTCTTCACGGCATCAACAGCCTTAGGCTACGCAGCATCAGCTTCTTCTATTTCTCTCTCTACTTCCTTGAGAGCCTCAACGATAGCATTCTCGGCCTCTACAGCCCGACATCCTAATTCTCAGGTCAAAACCTCGCCACATCTCTTTCCCGTTATAGGACATTGAGCCGGGACATGATCCTCATCCATTCCTTGAGTAGAGCAAAATAACGAGCAGTGGTCTGTTACATAGTAAGAAGGAAATCAGTAAAGACCTAAAGTAATGATTAAAGTCATCACGACAAGGAGAGATAAGTATCATTTCCACAACACTCAACTGCAACAAGTTCAACGTAGGGTTACTGCCCAACTCCGCAGTCGCTGCCTCAATGTCCCTCGAAAGAATTGTGGTCTTGGACCATCTGGTCATGTCCTCCAGATTGAAGAAGACCCTAGCGCCCATGGAGATCTCCTCTACCTAGGGGCTCATTCTTCCAGGTCTAACAAAGGCAACTGACCCTGGGATGACTCACCTATCTTTTCATTTCCTTCTCGAAAGTTGCTGGAAGGAACTCATTCACCATATTCGTTGTTGGATCATCATGAATCATGACGCTGACAACCGACTAAAGCCTCCTATTGGAAAAGTTAGGCCAGAGCAGGGCGATGTGGTAGGGGGCAATTTTGTGCACGCCTATGTACGCTCGCAAGTATACAAGGTCTAAAGTTTTAATATAGTAGATCTTTGAAGATCAGATATCATTCCCACAGAGAAAAGTGTGAATAATTGAATTGAATACTGCAATTGACGTAGTCTCGTGTTATCCGGACGACGGAAGATGTGAATTGAAATTAAACTAAGCTAAATTACAATTAGTGGGTTAATTCTAACTAAGTTGATTAATTAGGGATTGATTTCGTTCACTTAATACACATTTGATTTCGTTCGGTTAACAATAATGGAGTTTAGGTATCCGACAATCTCGGTTCGTAAACTCCTCCGCCACCTCTTCCGAGTGTAAGACGAGGGAATACGTGACTTCAAGTCGACACGAGGTCCCTCTCGATGTCTTAACGACTCTAGGCCGCGTAGGTCTTGACCCAACGTCATCGATTGCATACTAACTAATGCCCTCCCGGGTCGTTAGGTCGTAACGATGTGTTTACCCTAGTCTGAATCCAGGGTTACCTCTCCCGAGTGTCAAACCCTAGATTCTCAAGTCCAATCCTAATACCGTTACAAGCATATAAAGATCGTCGTCCAATGATAAACACAATCAGATTTAAAAGCAACAACAGTTAAAGAAACGTATATTAAATCAAACGAGTATTTACACAACTACACCTTCCCCTAACTAATCTCTAAATTACACTAACATGTTCTTAGCCAATACAACATAAATCAAGAGGAGATCATCATTACCAACTATAAATATTAAATACAAAGATGAAAACAAGGGAAGAAAAGCCAAATCTCAAAGTGGAGTGGTCCACTTTCGCCAAAGAACGATCCTCCCGAGCTTCCTCTTCTCCGTTGATGAACTTCCTCTTTTGGCTCTTCAAGGATTGGCCAAGAACACTCTTTACAACTAATCTAATCTACTTCCTAAACTAATCTAATCTAACTAAGGTGGAAGAGAGCTCCTAAGAACAACCAAGCCCTCTCCCATGTCTATGGAGTGTCTACGGTGTATGGTCCCCTTTTGGTTTGGTGGAGAAAAGGGTTAAAAAGAGGGTTTTGGAAAATATCTTCAAAATATCTAAAAATAGATATTTCTGTGCAGAGTGTCACCGCCTAAGCGGTGGTTCACCGCTTAGGCGGTGGACTTAAGTCGGTTAAGTTCTGTCGGTTACTTCGCCTAAGCGATGGTTTTTACGCTTAGGCGGTGGCTACTAGCAAGATATTCTGTTGTTTTCTTGCCTAGGCGGTGGTTTTCTCGCCTAGGCGGTAGTTCAGCCTTTCAGCACTCTAACATTCTGCCTCTTTTACGCCTAAGCGGTGGAATTTCTGCTTAGGCGGTGGTCTTCATTCACCGAAACCCTGTTTTGCACATTTTGCTCACCGTTTCTCCACCGTTTTCACTTATTTCTCACCCTTTGACGTCCTTTCACCTGTTCTACACTAAAACACAATTAAATATAACTAAAATTCTTGAGAACTAACAAATTCGATTTAGAAATAGATAGGTTTTTCACGCCTATCACGATGCCTTTAGGGGAGCCGTAGATGGGAAGACCGCCATCGTTGCTTCCTGGGTAATAACCGGCAAGTCCACCGGTATGGAAGACAAAGTTGTAATGGCTTGAGCATCGTTGGAGACCTTTGGCTCAGGCTCAGGCTCAGCCTCTAGCAGCTCTGCATCAATACAACTATTACCCATTATTAAATAATAAGCAAAAGATAGTTCAGAAGAATTAAAAAAAATGGGGGCCTAACTTATTTCGCAAATGACACATTCAAAAAAGATAGTTCAGATCCCGACGAGGAATCAGACTTGGAATCCAAAGGACCAGCCAAACCAATGGGGGTAGTGAAGAAGATGACAAATGAATTGGCCTTGTGGGAAGCAAAATCTCTCTTAGTCTCAGGAAACTCCAACTAAAGAGTGACCGCAACCTCATTCCCCTTGCTGAGGAGAAAACAGGAATGATACACTGCGAAAGAAAAAAAGAAAAAAGAAAATGAGATATCCATTATGAAAAGAAAAGTAAGGGAGCTGACTTATGCAGAGATGACGACCACTTCCTTAAGACTTGATAAGCCCTATCCTCTCTTACAAGTCGCTCCCAAGACCCTTTCACTAGGACCCACTCACTTTTCCACCCCAGATTATTCTCTGGGATCCCAACAATAAGTCGCTTTAGTCAGGGTAGTTAGGTTTTGATCTTTTTTCTATGAAAAAAATTACGGTTTGCTCTTTGTCCTAAGCAAAAAGGTTAGGTTATTCTTTTCCCTTGAAAAGAACTAGGCCTTGATTCTCCCTGCAATTGAATTAATTTTAGTGAATTGTAAAGATTCCATCCTTACCTAGAAAAAGAATACTTGAGAGTGTGGTAAGGTTTTGATTCTTCCTGTAATAGAATTAGGTTAGTCTTTAACCTGGTAAAAAGATAAGGTTCTTCCTTGCCTTGGGAAAATAAAATTTTTAAAGGTTGATTATGAGCCTGGTAAAAGAATCGTTGTAAGGGTTTGGTTCCTACCTGGTAAAAGAATCAGGGGTTTAGAGGTTGCGAATTTTCGTGGAGTCAGGGGACTGGATTAAGCAAGGCTAGCTTGTTGAATCAGGATATATCTTGGTGTGCTGCATTCTTTATTTTTATATATTGTGTTTGGGTGTGCACCTAGAATTAAACACTTATCCATTGCATAACAAAGATAATAATTAATTTAGAAAAATTGATTATTTGATAATTAAGTGTTAAAGATTTATTTGTTTAAATTTTTGTAACTATCCAATTCACCCCCCTTCTTGGGTAGCTCATTGGGCCAATAATTGGCATCAGAGCAGGTTTTAGTTCAATAGGTTGAAAATCGTATCTAAACACGATCACATGTAGTGCACTACTCATGATATCGTATGTACTATTATTGAGTCTCCCACTTCCTCTAATTGTCAGGGTCCCGTTAGTGAGAATGATAAACTAGGTGATAAAAAGGCTGCAGATAAGGCTATTGAGACACTGATTGCCCTTATTTATATTTTTGGAAAAGAGAATTTGAAACTCAGGCAAAAGATTGCAATTCTTGAAAAGAAAAAGTTTAATACTACTAAGTCTCTTAAAAAGAACAATTTGGACAAATATTTTGAAACTGTTGAATTTACAAATGCTTAATCTGAAATTGGTAAGTTTCTTGAAAAAATCGATTCTCTTGAAGAAGAGAGCGAAGTTTTGAAAACTAATGCTTATGATTTTCAACAAAATGATTTTAAAAAGAAAAATATTAAATGAGTCCTTGAGCATTGAGTTGGAAAATGCAAGGTGTGAACTTGATAGAGCTCGTGTGAAAATTTATTCTGTTGAAAATGATGGCCCAAATTCTTAAGAATGATCTTAAAATTATGCATAAGAATAATTTTGGTCTACAGCTGAACAATAGCTCATTGGAGAGATCAATTGAAAAGACTCAAAAGGAGCTTAACGAAGCAGTGGATAAATTCAAGGATATTGAGAGAACTAAACTTATTGAAAAACCAATAGTTGCAAAAGCAACTCCTCAATATCACCAACAATATCGTGCTCCTGTACGGAATACTAATTTTTTTAAGAAAGGTACTAACAATACTAAATGTTTTTATTGTGGGAATTATGGTCATTTTGAGAAAAATTGTTATTTATTGCATGGTTACCCTGTCGGATCCAGAAATAACTGGATACCAAGAAGATAAAATTTTTATGCAAGTACAAATGTGAGATTCGATCAATCTAGAGGATACAAATGTGAGATTCGATCAATCTAGAGGATACAAAGGATACTACACGCCAAGAAGAGATTCAAGATTCAATGCACCAATGAGGAAAAATCAGTATATACAAAGTGCAAAGTTTAAAAAATAGCAAGTTCAGTACATGAAATCAACTTATCCTTATCCTCAACAAATGGAGAGAAATCAATACCAAAAAAGGATAATGTATAAGGCGGTGACAAAGCATAATGTGGAAAAACAACACAAAGCACCGTACAAAGGCAAGAAAATTATAATTGAACCAATCCAGAAAAAAAATAAAAAAATAAAAAAAACAAACCAATGCAAGAGTGAAGGAAATCAAAGTGGTAAATCAAGCAAAAGGAAATATAGTGGATTCAAAGGAAAACAAACTTGAAAATAACAATTCACCAAAGGTACACATACCAATTGCTCCCAAGGACAATCTAGGTATGACAAATTTTCTAAAATTTAATAATGTTAATTTTGTTTGGGAGACTAATGCTTTGTATTTCTTAAATTAGATATTTGTTATGTATGTGTGTGTGTGTGTGTGTGTGTGTGTGTGAAAAATGTTTTGAAATATGTGTAGATCAAAATAAGAGCTAAAAATTGAGCTAATTGATCAAATAGGATGAAAACCCATAAATGGACAAGAGAAGTCATGTCGGTTAACTGACAGGAACAGAGTCTGCATAATGCAGATTCGGCATTGGTCGATTAACCGACCAAGAACAATTGATCAACTGACTGTTACAGGATTAAATATCCCTAGCCCTTTCATTTAATCCCCATTTATTTTCAAAACCTTTTCTCTTTAAATCCCTTCATCTCCTTAGAGTTTTCCTCTCAAATCTTCAAGAAATCCTCACATTTTGGCTTGGAATAGAAGATTAAGGGTTTGGATCTATCATTTGGAAGAAAAAAGATTCATTATAAGGTTGGTTCTTCTACTTCTCTCTAGGGTTTCGGTTGATCTATTCCATCTTGTGAGATTTTTTAGTTTTAAATTGATTGATGAACTCACCATTGAGAGAAAATGCCTAGAAGTAAAAGTCCTTGCCCACGAAAACCTAAATTTGACACCGTGCACCTTGAGAGCAAGGACAAGGAGATAAAACACAAAAAATAATTTGCAAATCAAAAGGTCGTTTGTTGTAAACCCGTTGATTTTGATGGATTGAAGAAGAAAAATATTGATCTTGAAAAGCATGTTAGGAATTTGGGTTGGACTGATTTTGTTTCCCAAAGCAATGAATCGATGCCCCATTGGCTAAAAATATTTCAAGTTATCTTACAATTAGATATGAACAATAGAGGTCATTTGTTAAAAAGGGTTGAAATTAGATTTGATAAGGCAGGTCTTACAGATATTTTGAAGTTCAATAAAGAATATGTTTTTCCTACTATACCCCTCAATGTCTTGCGATGAATTTAAGGAGAAGTGAGATTGCTAATAAGTTTGGGTTGATTGATCATAGATCGGGATCGCTATCACTTGAGCATCGTCTCATTCATTCGATGATTACATATTCAATTGTGCCTAGAGCAGAGAGTCATGCGAATGTTAATGAGTTTGATTTATACTTGCTAGATGAAATTGTTGAGGGTAAAAATCTTGATTTATCCCACATTATGATGGAACACATGAAGTATCATTTAAAGAAACCATCAAGAGTAATACCCTATGCTAATACACTTTAAAGAATATTCGATTACACCGAAGCTAAAAATGATACAGATGAAATTAAATTTTTCACGATGACCCCGACATGGATAAATATTAGTAAATGTATTTTAATGGGGTATGAATTCAAGTGAAATAGGTGGGTGATAAAGAAGGGAGAAGAGAGACAAAGAATGGTGGTGGATGGAGAATAAAATGAAGAATTAAGCTCGGATCAGAAGACGGATATGCTTAGGAATCAATTTCATGATCTCCAGCAATACACGGAGATGCTTGATTACAGAATGTCCAGGATTGAAAATGACATGGCTGAGATAAAGGTATCTATGGAAAGCGGATACGGGAGGATGACTGAGACCATGGAAGCTAGTTCGAGAGGATCACAGGTAGCATGGAGTTCCAATTCATGCATAACCCGCAGTTTAACAGCCAGTAGCAGTTTAGCACCCAGTAGCAATAAAGTAGGCACACTACCTTCGGAGCGCAACAATCCTTTGGATAATGTATTGTAGTAGGGTCGTCAGGGGTAGAACAGTAATACCCCAAAAATTTATATTTTCAAAAATATTATTTTATATAAGTTTAATATTTTTGGGTTGTTTTGTATATTATGAGAATTTATGGTATAAATAATATTTGATAATTTTTGGGGGCTAAATGTTAATTTTTAAATTGACGTTTAAAAGTTTAGGGATTATTGGGTTATTTAAAATATAATTTTAAGAGTTTTGAGATATAATTATTATTATTTTATTTTAAGAGGGATAGAAAATGTAAATAATAAAAATAATAATATTTGTTGAAATGTGTTGTCCTCATGTAATGAAGACAATACATTAACACACACACACATATATATATATGCTTACATGTGTTATTATTATTATTATTATAATAATAATAATAATAATAATAATAATAATAATAATAATAATAATAATAATAATAATAATAATAATAATAATAATAATTAGCAGAAGTTTACTAAAGCAGTGTTCGGTAGCAAAATATGGGAGCCTCAAAATAGGAATTAGAAATGAAATCATAGGATTTTATTTTGGGTTACTAACCCAAAATGATAATATGTATATATGTATATATGTATATGTTTTTGAGTATTTCGGTTTGGATTTCAACTCGGATTTCATGTAGAATTTCTAACTTTTTTTAATATTTGTATTTAATATCTCTCTTCATTAGAATTTCTAACAATATATATATAATTTTGAGTATTTCGGTTAGGATTTCGTCTCGAATTTTAGGTAAAATTCTTAATTTTTTTAATATTTGTATTTAATCTCTCTCTTCATTATGTGATTCATTCTAAAATTGTTGTTAATAATTGTTAGTTTTTATGAAATATTCAAGATTATTATGTGAAGAATTATGTGGGGAACATGTTTATATGTTTATTTGTGGATTAACTAAATACACGTAGTGAAGGGGTTAAAAATTATGCTGAGCCTTGTCTCACAACCTCACAGTTTGTATTGCAAGGCTGATGAAAATGGTGTTGCGCGTGAAATTTTATTTGAATTTCTAATAATTTATAATATTGGTTATTCATTTTTAGTATTAATTCTCCAAAAGGAGAAATCGCTTGGTGGCCTTGAGAAACCAAGTCGTTACAAAGTGGTATTAGAGCATAAGTTACGATCACCGTAGGCATAGGTTATATTACTCATTACTCATAATAAGTGAACTAATACTTAAAAATAATAATTTTTGTATAATTCATTAATTCATTAAAAAATATGAAACAACCCAATTAATGATATATTGTGCATTTGAAAATATGTTCAAATATGTTCTGTATCATTATTATTATTATAATATATATATATATATATATGGTTTAAATATGTTCTGCATTATTGTTGTTATGAAACAAAACAAAAGGGGGTTTCGACACTTTGTATCCTTGAAGTTTGACCAAAATCTAACTTTGGTCCCTACAGTTTCAATTTGAACATATAATACCAATAGTAAGTTAAGTGAGACTGGATGAGTATCGTGTTAGTCGTGGACCATAGGATAAATTATTGAAAGGATCGGTTTAAAAGGTGTTTACTGTCTTCTATGTAAATTATCAAATTATACTATCGTATTAAATTGAAAAAGAAATTGTTGATGAAAATTGAAAGTTTTATGATGTTAAATTGATCAAATGGAATTTAAAAGGTGAAAAATGATTTTTATTATCCTATTATGCCATAGTTGTCTCGTTAGGAGGGCATGTCTTGCAAGATATTATTGGTCCTTACAGGAAGGCATGTCGTGTAGGACGTTGTATTGCGACTTGTCAGGAGGACAATTCCTACAGGTAGTTGTTATAGACTGTTGTTGTTGACGATGATTATTGGTATGATATGGTAGTTTTTATCACGTGTTGTTAACTATCAATATGATAGAGTTGAATATGGTATTGACAATATAATGTGGTGAAGTTGAATATGGAATTGATTATAAATATGTTGTGTTAAGACCTGACAAGAGAGCAAGTCCTGCAGGTGATAAAAATATGTTGTTAATTTTACCAGAGAAATTGAATATAGAATTGATTATAATATGTTGTATTGAGACCTGACAGGAGGATAAGTCCTGCAAGTAGTTGATATGATAACTCCTAATCGTGAGATAAAACAATCATATGGCCAGTAAGGAAGTATGGTATTTTATTATATAAAAATGAGTTGATCAGTTGATTTTGATTCGGTTGTTCTATGATATTTGTGGAATTTTGATATTTCTCAGTGTGGTAATATTTGTTGAAAATGAGTTTTGATAAAAAAACAAAATACTTGATCCATAAATTATTTTGTATTATGAAGACAGTACACTAATAAAATATTTAGATAGATATTAGTCCACTACTAACGATAGGTAGGGTCAGAATGTGGTGTAATTGTTGAGACATTTGGTGGGCCTTATATAATAGTTTTATATACATTTTACATTAATTTTTACTTTGAGCTTAAACGATATTTTAGTAATTCAAGTTGGGGAATTTTATGTAATATTTTTATACATGTTACGTGAGTTTTGAACTTTTGAGACATATGTATGTAATTAAGATGTATTTATGTGGTTGATACGTATTTATGGGATTCAGACGTATTTACATGATTTGAAACGTATTTACATGGTTAAAACGTATTTATGTGTTTCGAGATATATTTATACGGTTAAAATGTATTTATACGTTTGGGACGTATTTATGTAGTTGACAACGAATTTATGTCTTTTCAGACGTATTTTAGAAAATTCGTTATTTAAAGTTTGAGTTGTGTTGATATTTTATGGAAAATTTTATGAGATTATAAAATTGATATTGTGGATATTTTGATGATTTTTGAACTCATGGGACAGTCCACAAGGGGAAAAGGGCTATTTAATAATTATGATTTGGGTTGTATGTTGGTTATGAGATATAGCAGTGGACTTAAAATGTTATGCCAAGTGAAATTGAGGTCGTGGACCTGTTGGTATTGAGATAGGCTCAATCCAATGAGGCTACCATGATATTTTAAAGATGTATTATTATTATTATTAGAGTGTACAGCGAAAGTATTTAGAAATATAAAATTCTATGATAATTAATTATCTGTGTTAGAAATTACAGACTAAAGTGTATGTTTGTATGTTGTTGGATATAGAGTGGGCCACAGCAGATGCGGAAGTGACGATATATAGTATGGATTTTGACGATTATGAATTATAGGTGACTTTCGGTTGTGGAACCTTACATAGCAAATAATTGTCTTAGAATTGAGTGTGATTAATATAACCATGCGTTTTTAAATTATTATTGTTTTAAATAAAATTTCGAGAACGAAATTTATTTAAGGGAGTAGATTGTAATACTCCAAAAGTTTATATTTTGAAAATATTATTTTATAAAAATTTAATATTTTTGGGTTGTTTTGTATATTATGAGAATTTATGGTATAAATAATATTTGATAATTTTTGGGGGGTTAAACGTTAATTATTTTTTTTTACTTTTAAAAGTTTTGGGACTATTGGTTTATTTAAAATATAATTTTAAGAGTTTTGAGATATAATTAATATTTTTTTTATTTTAAGAGGGATAAAAAATATAAATAATAAAAATAATAATATATGTTAAAATGTGATGTCTTCATATAATGAAGACAACACGTTAACATGTAAACACACACACACACACACACATATATATTATCATTTTGGGTTACTAACCCAAAATGAAATCATAGATCCTATGATTTCATTTCTAATTCCTATTCTGAGGCACCCATATTTTGCTACCGAACACTACCTTAGTAATCTTCTACTATTTTTTATTATTATTATATAATAACACGTGTAATCATATATATATATTGAATGTTTTTTAGTATTTCGATTCGAATTTCGGCTCAGATTTTAGATAGAATTTCTAATTCTTTTAATATTTATATTTAATCTCTCTCTCTTCATTATGTGATTTATGCTAAAATTGTTGTTAATCTTTAATTGTTAGTTTTTATTAAATATTTAGGATTATTATGTGAAGAATTATGTGGGGAATATGTTTTTATGTTTATTTGTAGATTGATTAAATACACGTAATAAATGGATTAAAAATTCTACTGAGCCCTAGCTCACAACCCCACAGTCTGTATTGCAGTACCGATGAAAATGGTATTGCGCATGAAATTTTATTTGAATTTCTAGTAATTTATAATAATTGTATTTATTAGTTGTAGCTGTAAAATTGATTTGATAATTTGATAATATCTATAATTATCGCCGTAGTTTGTAAAATTTTCCAAATTTTTATGAGATGAGATATTGGTTATTCAGTTTTAGTATTAATTCTCCAAAAGGAGAAATCGCATGACGGCCTTGAGAAACCGGGTCATTACAAGAACCATCTATGTCGTATTATCAGCTGATGCCATCTAGCTCAAGCGTTCAGTCGGGTAATCGATACCCACAACAGCCAGCTACAAAACCGTTGGGACTGTACTATCTATTTATGGGACAGAGACCTCATTAATTTTTATGCTTTATCATTCTCAGTTTGGTTATGTAATTAAACTTGTCTCACCGTGGTACCTTGGTTTGTAATAGTTAAATCTAGGACTTGTGGTACTTGATCTAGATATACAAAATGGTAATTAGTTTATTGTGGAGAATTATTGTCAGAATATGATCTTTTACACTGAATATTTCATTCTTATAATGATCCACATATATTCTACTGTTAAAAAATATTTCTATCCTTATTATTGAAAATTAAGATCATATGATTTTTTTTTAAAAACTATTTTATCAGAATATTTATCAAAGGGGTTAAAAGAAATATTGATTTGGTTCTCTGCCCCCCACTTTTTGAGATGACAAATTGGGAGAAATTGATGTTTAAACGAGTTAGTTAATTCTTAACAATTTGTTCGCCTAAACATTGCACTTATTAAAGAAAGATCTAAGTTGAATTGGTTATATTGAGCTTAATTGAATATCATTATCGTTATATTGATTTTTGGGCTTATATTGAATATTCGTTGAACTGTTTGAATTTGTCTTCATGATTTTACTTAAATGAGTTAAATACTCATCCTCGGATTTAGGGGAGCATGGTTACATTTTAAAAAAAAAAAAAAATCAAAGTTAATTGTCATATTCAAAAATAGGGAGATTGTTGATCCCTAGGTTTTGATGAACAATTAATGATTGATGTTTTTTGTGGAACTAATGTGTTCGTTGAGTATTTCAGAAAAGAGTTCTATATTGTTAATTGTATTTAAGACATCGTGAAGCAATTGTTAAGGGTGCAAAGATGGATGCATTGAAGAAATAAATAGCAGTGAAAACCTTGAAAAAAATTAGGTGAAAACAACTTTATACTTTTATACTCTTAATTCAACCCGAACTAGGATCACACACGACACTATTAAATGAGTTTTTTTTTTTTTTTTTTTTTTGTATTGAGAGAATTTAGGATCCTAATTATTGATTTAATATGTGCTCCTTATGTTAAATTGATAATAGAAATTAACCTAATTGAAAATAAGGATTAAAGTATAAAAAGTTGGAAGTTTAGGGTCAATTCAGTCAACCGAGGAAATCAATTGGTTAACTGAATCAAATAGTGGGTTTTGGAGTAGAATTAGTTAATGAAAGAACCATCCGCTTCAACCGGTTAACAGTTTGAATCTGTGAAGTTTTCGGAGCAAAATGTGTAGTACCTGTATCGATCGGTCAACCAAATGCAAGCAATCGATCAACCAACTGAATTTAAGGTTTGGCAAGAAAAGTCTCTGAATCAATCGGTTAATTGATTGGGAGGTAATCGATCAACTGATTGGATTGAATTTTGGCAAGAAAAACTCTCTACATCAATCGGTCAACCGACCAGAAGGGTATCAGTCAACCGACTGCGATTTTGGTTTGGCCTAGTTTCAAAGTTGTATCAATCGGTTAACCCACTGCCAGGGATCGGTCAACAAACTGTTTTGGTTGAGATTTCGATGAACTTGATCTTTCGGTCAAAAATTAACCATTTTTTATGATTCCAATAGAGAAATTTGGGTGATCTGATTCTATTAAAGATATGGTACATATATTTTATATTCCTATTGATTTGGTCCACATAATTTAAGATTCTCTCAATGTAAGTAGTTAAATAGTTCCTATCTTTATTATTGTTAATTGAGAAATATTTATGGACTTATTTGAGAGTTTTAAAAGATATTTTTAAGTGGATTATCCCATAATTGAATAATATTATTATATGGGGTCTAAAAGTGCCTTTTAGAGGTATATATTTTGAAAAGTAGCCATTGCGGGGCTTGATATTGGTCTATATATTTAGACCTGTGGGATTGAGATGAATAACATCAAGAACATTAGTTCCTAAGCTTTTCTAAGAGTTACTATTCTGCTGAGATTTTCGAGAGAGATTTTGTGCTCAGTTCTTGATCTAAAGTGCTGATTGATTTGGTGTCATCGACTTGTGCTATTTTGCAATTCTATTTTCATTCTTCGGTGTTTTTCCAGTCAGATCTTTCCAAGTTATTGTTTCTTATTTTGGTTTCATATTATTACTGCTTGCTTGGATTTAAGATCGTTAAAAAATTGTTTTCAAACTTAAAAGCCTGAAAATCTTTTTAGAACAATTTATGTGATTATCTGATTACGTGCCTTAATTTGTGCAACCAACATTCTTTATTAATCATATATTAATTTGCGTTACATTGTATCTATCACGTAGTAAATTTTGGGACATTAATCAAGATATCTGTATTGAGGTGGTAGAAACTCCTTGTCGAAAGAAACTGATATTTTTCTATATTTGTGAGTACGAGTAGATTAGACACGGTTGGGCCGGTGTCTAGTCAGGGTAGTTAGATCTCAATCTTTTTCCTATAAAAAAATTAGGGTTTTATCTTTGTCCTAAGTAAAAATTTAGGTTATTCTTTTCCCTTGAAAATAATTAGGTCTTAATTCTCCGTACAACTGAATTAATTTGAATAAATTGTAAAGGTTTCATCCTTACCTAGGAAAATGATACTTGAGAGTATGGTAAGGTTTTTATTCTTCCTGTAATGGAATTAGGTTAGTTTTTAGCCTGGTAAAAAGATAAGGTTCTCCCTTAACCTAGGAAAAGAAAAATTGTAGAGGTTGATTTTGAGCCAAGTAAAAGAATCGTTGTAAAGGTTTGGTTCCTACCTGGTAAAGGAATGAGGGGTTTAGAGATTGCGAATCTCCGTGGAGCTCGGAGGACTGGATTAGGCAAGGTTAGCTTACTGAACCAAGATATATCTTGGTGTACTGCATTCTTTATTTTTATATATTGTGTTTGGGTGTACATCTAGAATTAAACACTTATTCGCTGCATAACGAAGATAATAATTAATTTAGAAAAATTGATTATTTGATAATTAAGTGTTAAAGATTTATTCGTTTAAATTTTTTGTAACTAACCAATTCACCCCCCCCCCCCCCCCTTTTGGGTAGCTCATTGGGCTAACAACCATAACAATGCGTAAAGAATCAGGGAAGACTTGCCAAACGAGTCTCTTCCTCCCTATATATAGGTCAGGACCCCAAGGTCTGAGGTACGCAATATCATACATCCAATCTTTTATGCAACCCTATGCAAAATAACTCTTATACTTACTACCTTACAATACTATCTCTCAGTACTCTCGACTGATTCTCACAAGGAGGTACAATACCGGTAGACCCACTCGTAGTGCTTTGTTTTGTAGGAACCAGACTGAGGGACAGTGAGATAACTCCAACAATCCATCGCTCCCAGATCTTAGAAATGACGTGTCCGGTAATCCATTTTCAAGTATCATCAACAACTATCTTTGACAAGTTGAACTACATCATGTGGGTTTAAGAGATGCCTAGCTTCCTGTGGTAAAGTATTGGGGTGTTTATGACTAAGGAAATTAAAGCGTTCAGCCGAGGAGACATAGAATATGCCAAGAAATCTGTCAAGTGTCTCAATGATTGGGATAGAAAAAATCATCACATCTTCACACGGTTTTGTTACACTATAATTCCATCTATCAAAATTTAGTCTGGTAGAATTGAGATAGCTAAAGAAGTTCACGATTACTCGCCCACTGCTGCACCAAGGTCGATTTTTCACGTTGGTATGCTGATACGTGTAAAATACCTATCTACTTCTAAACCGGATTTGGTAGTTTTTGAATGTTTTAGTTATATTTAATTGCGTGTTAGTTTGTTTTTAGGTAAATTAGGTGTAGGGACACAAACAAGCAGAAACGAGTGAAAACGGTGGAAAAACGGTGAAGAAATGATGAAAAAACAAGGTTTCAAGAACACAAGAGCCACCGCCGCGGCGGTGAGAGTACAGAGAGAGCTGAAATTGAACAAGTCTCACCACCTAGGCGGTGAAACGACAGAGAGTTGGTGTTGTTTTCACCGCCGAGGTGCTAATTCCCACTGCCTAGGCGGTGAAACGACAGAAAGATCCTAAAGTTCACCGCCTCTTCCACCGCCGCAGTGAAGGACAAATCGACTTACCCACTACCGCGATGGTTACTCTGCAAACAGAAAGAAGATATTTTCAGATATTTTGAAGCCCTGCACCTATAAATACCGATTCTCCCACTTCCATTAAAGCCTCTTGGAGGGATGGACATTGTTGGAGGCCCCTAACCTTAGGAGGTGATCCTTGGCCATTCTTGAAGAAGGGATTCATCATCCGGAGAAAAGGAAACATTGGCGAATCGATCTTTGGCGATAGTGGATCACTCCACTTTAAGATTTGATCTTTCTCTCTTTATTTCTCTCTTTGTAATTTAATGTTTTATTGTAAATGATGATGAATATCTCTTGTTTTAATGTTTCAATGACCAAGATCATGATAGATTAGATAAATATTAGCTAGGGATAGATGCAGTTGTGTAAATACTAGTTTGATGAAATATATGTTTCTTTAACGGTTGTTTGTTTTTAATTCTGATTGTGTTTATCATTTTACGACAACTTTAATATGCTTGTTAAGATATTAGGGTTGGATTTAAGAATACGGGGTTTGACACTCGGAAGAGATAACCCCGAATTTGGACTAGGGTAAACACATAGTTACGATCTAACGACCCAGGAGGGCGTTAGTAAGTGTGCAATCGATGACGTTGGGGCAAGATTCACGTGACCTAGCATCGTTAAGACATTGAGGGGGACCTCTTCGTTGATGCGAAATCACATATTCACTTGTCTTACACTCGAGAGAGGTGGCGAGTGAGTTTACGAACTGAGATTGTCGGATACCTAAACTCCGTTATTGTTAACTAAAAAATCAAACATGTATTAAGTGAATGAAATCAATCCCTAGGTAATAAACTTAGTTAGGATTAACCCACTAATTGTAGTTTAGCTTAGTTTTAATTAGTTTAATTTTAAATAATTCTTGAACCATCTGGATAATGTGAGACTATGCAAATTGTGGTATTCAACTTATTCAACCCGTCCCTATGGGAACAATATCCGATCTTAAAAGATCTATTATATTAAAACTGGACCTCGTGCACTTACGAGTAGTCAATACATGAGCGCGTAACAAACGCTACGACGTACAAGTTTTTGGCGCCGTTGCCTGGGATGGTGTTGAATGCGTAGAATTGATATTGTGACTAAGTAGTTGAATATTAATCCAGACAATTCTTTTATTTTAATTTATTTTTTTATTTATTTTGTTCATTTGTGTCGTCAGTTGTGATCAAACAGTGCATGTAACATAGAAGAAGTTGAAATTCTTGACTCTTAATCCCGAGATCGAGTATAAGTTGAAAAGGATAAGAAAAGATGGAAGAATCCAACTTCAATACCATTAATCGTGAACCAACGGGGTATTTTTTTTTCCCAAAATTCCTTATCTATGAGGGATTCTGGTGAAAAATGCTCAACCAAGTCCAGCTAGGGACGTTAAATCAAACAAGTTACATTTTTTGATCCAAAATCGAGGGTATCAATTTTTACCCACTTTTTGCTATTTTTTTTCTTTGGAGGCCGGAATGGTCTCGGAGCATGTTTGGAGGTAAATTAAGGAGTTAGGATACTCAGAGATGTGTTTCGCACTTAAAATCATTGAACAAACGAAGTGGAAACGCATGGTGTGGAGTCGTTGTGTGAAAAGTTGAAGAAAAAAATGACAATCCAACAACAAGCTCATTGCCTAGGCGATGGACGCACCGCCGAGGCGCTGAAAATGCAGGATGTCAAGTTTTTAGCATTGTTGCGTCACCGCCGAGGTGGTGAAACAATAGAGAGTTGAGTTTTTGGAAAGGCGCTTCACCACCGAGGCACTGATACCACAGAATGTTTTGGTTTTAAAAAGGCGCTCATACCACCGAGCCGGTGATTTCCACCACCTCGGCGGTAAGGCCTCTGTTTGATTAAAACCAGACCGCTATACAAAAATGCCACAACCACCTCTAAAACTCCAAAATCTCTCCATTTTCATCCTTCCAAACCGTTTCCAACCCCCAAATTCATCCTTCCATTTATAAAATTTGTGATTTCCACCCTAAATCATCTACCAAAAATCAATTTTCAACCCCATTTTCGCAATTTTCTTCATCACTACGGGATTTTGGTTTGATTTTTGGTGATAAACTAAGTTTCTATGGATTGTTAAATTGTGTAAAACAAAATTGCATGCTACATTGTTCATATTTTGTTGAAACGTTGTGATTAGTGTAAGTACGAGACAGCAAGATCAAATCAACCGGCTCATGTGACAGCGCTTCGGCATTGACATGAGTGCTTATCCACCTATGCCGCATGTTCCGCCGTACCTTTTGCAACCTCCACAATTTCCATTCCGACGTGATAAGTGGTGGCGATGATTTTCCTCCCATCGAACGAAAAGAGGTGAGACTTTTACGTCTTAGCCCCTAGGTATGTGTTGGCACCCAATTTTACTTGTCATTGCTATAAACTGTTATTGGGTTCGCTGCTTAGTCAGTAAGGGCACTGCCTGTTTTTAAGTTTGGGGAGAATGTACATCACGTTTTGTGTTGTTAAAGAAATATGTGAAGGATAGAAATATTTTTTGTATATAAAACTTTAATTTTTAGTTAAGTTGTAGTTTAATTTTCAAGTTTTTGCATGTTAAATGCTTAGTTTATCTTATGTATGTTAGTATTTAGATTTAATATAGTATTGTGTATGTATGAAGTCGTATATGCTAGATGACTTGTTGAATTCGTCTAGGGCCGTTTCCCGATGATGAAAATTATCTCTTAATTGTATATCGAGGTTGGGGATAATACTAGTCATGTAAGTTTTGTGTGCTTAGCATGTCGATTAGGTAAAAATTATTATGATCCTTAAATCGTACGATCGCGTGGACTCAGTGTATAATTATTTGAATGAATTGACGCTGATTATTCAATAATAAGTTCATGACAGAAAAGAGGAATCTAGAACTTGATTTGGGGTAGACTTGAGGCGAAATTATAGGTAAGGTAATTCCGGAGACGTGATTTAGGCCTTCACTTTTTTTGCTTGAACCTTTGAAGCTAACCTGAAAATTTTATTCCCTCGTTCCCCTGTCGAAGCTGATAATCATTTCAATTTTGAACACGTTTCAATACTCAATCCAATTAAATTTTTCCAAACCGTTGTCGCTAATCCTAAGTTTCAAAATGAGTGAAATCAAGTTAGCATTAGTTTATGCTGCTTGAAGTGTGCAGGCGGGGTTTCTGATGAATTTTTATTGATTTGGTATTAGTGTATTCACTTGTCATTCTCTTAAATTCCTTTTTGCACACTCCTAAAAAATTTTAGAAATTCGAATAAGTTTGGGGGTGTGTTATGTAATCCTTTTTGCATACTCCTAAATTTGTCGAAATTCGAATAAGTTTGGGGGTGTGTTATGTGTCTAAAAATAAAAAAATAAAAAAATATGTGAATATAGTTTTTATTTTCATTACTTTTGACAAGTGAATACAGCGTTCTTAAATTCTTGTTCAGGGTTGTATTTTCAAAATTTGGGGTTACGAGAGAGTGATATAGCGACAAGCGTTTGTACCTCGGGTATCGATCAATAATAACGATTTGCTATTTTCTATTCTTGTGATACCCTTGGTTGTTCTCTAAAGCCAAACCAAACCCTATTGATCTCTATGAATGTCCGAACCTACATTAGTGGATAGTCGAGCCCAGTTAAGCGTATGGTTTTTCTGAATCCTTTAAGGTTTAAGTTATGAGCTTGTCTACGGAATGATCCAATCTGAAGTTTGGTTAATTGTACATTTGAGCTCTATCACACACACATTTAAATGGATTTAGAATGATTTTTATTGATATTGATTGTTAAAATTCTAGAACACCACTTGGTGTGTATTATTTCCCGAACTTGATCAGATTGAAGGTTGTTGAGGGAGGACCAACTTGGTTTCTTCGATTGAATTAGGAACTCGCATGCATATTCTTCTTCTTTGTTAAAGTTTTTCATTTTTAGATTAGTTGTAAGTTAATTAGGGTAGTTAGTTTAATTTAGTGTTAGGGTGTTTTTCTCGAGGACTAGCAAAATTCCAAGTTTGGGGGTATTTGATAGGTGTAAAATACCTATCTACTTCTAAACCGGATTTGGTAGTTTTCGAATGTTTTAGTTATATTTAATTGCATGTTAGTTTGTTTTTAGGTAAATCAGGTGTAGGGACGCAAACAAGCGAAAAACAAGCGAAAATAGTGGGAAAACGATGAAGAAATTATGAAGAAACAAAGTTTCAGGAACACAAGAGTCACCGCTGCGGCGAAAAATCCACCACCGGGGCGGTGAGAGTGCAGAGAGAGCTGAAATTGAACATGTCTCACCGCCTAGGTGGTGAATTGATAGAAAGATCCTGAAGTTCATCGTCTCCTCCACCACCGCAGCGAAGGACAAACCGACTTACCCATTGCTGCAGTGGTAAATCCCACCGCCGCGAGGGTCACTCTACAAACAGAAAGAAGATATTTTCAGATATTTTGAAGTCTTGCACCTATAAATACTGATTTTCCCACTTCCATTAAAGCCTCTTGGAGGGCTGGACACTATTGGAGGCCCCTAACCTTAGGAGGTGATCCTTGGCCATTCTTGAAGAATAGATTCATCATCCGGAGAAAATAAAACATTGGCAGATCGATCTTTGGCGACAGTGAATCACTCCACTTTAAGATTTAATTTTTTCTCTCTTTATTTATCTCTTTGTAATTTAATGTTTTATTGTAAATGATGATGAATATCTCTTGGTTTAATGTTTCAATGACCAAGATCATGATATATTAGATAAATATTGGCTAGGGATAGATGTAGTTATGTAAATATTAGTTTGATAAAATATATGTTTCTTTAACGATTGTTTGTTTTTAATTTCGATTGTGTTTATCATTTTATGACAACTTTAATATGTTTGTTAAGGTATTAGGGTTGGATTTGAGAATACGGGGTTTGACACTCAGAAGAGGTAACCCCGGATTCGGACAAGGGTAAACACATCGTTACGATCTAACGACCTGGGAGGGCGTTAGTAAGTGTGCAATCGATGACGTTGGGGAAAGACTCACATGACCTAGCGTCATTAAGACGTTGAGGGGGACCTCTTCATTGATGCAAAGTCACATATTCACTCGTCTTACACTCGAGAGAAGTGGCGAGTGAGTTTACGAACCGAGATTGTCGGATACCTAAACTCCGTTATTGTTAGCTAAATGAAATCAAACATGTATTAAGTGAAAGAAATCAATCCCTAGGTAATCAACTTAGTTAGGATTAACCCACTAATTGTAGTTTAGCTTAGATTTAATTAGTTTAATTTTAAATAATTCTTAAACCGTCTGGATAATATGAGACTATGCAAATTGCGGTATTCAACTTATTCAACCCGTCCCTGTGGGAACGATATCCGATCTTAAAAGATCCGCTATATTAAAACTGGACCTCGTGCACTTGCGAGTAATCAATACGCGAGCACGTAACAAACGCTACGACGTACATATGCTCTAATAGCCTGGGAAGTCCATCAATAATTTTCTGTCTCATATGAATGTTGTGTGGTAATAGTTGTCTCTCTCTAAGACAGCCTGAAAATATCCCAATGATATTGTTCTCTACATAGGCTACTAAAATAAAATACATCTTATTGTCCCACAAATCTACCTAAGAGATAGTGAATTAGGTAGTTATAAAAATTTAAACAATGAAATCTTTAAACAAACATGTTATCAATTTTCTTAATTGATCATTATATTGTAATACAAGGGAAACTTATTTAACTAAGTACGCAACCAATAAACAGAAAAATAGAAAAGTATCACACAACGATTTATTCTAGCTCGGCAAGCTACTCTTACTAACGTCAAGTCCCTCGAGCTCCACAGGGCTTTCACAATCCACTAATCCCTTGATTCCTTTCCTAGGTAGGAACCAAATTCCTATAATATTTTTCACAAGTTCATTTCTAATCAAATTCTTTTCGTAAATGCAAAATCAAACCTTTATACTTTTACACTTTTTCCTTTTCACAGGATCAAGAAAAACTTATATTTTTACCAGGTTAAAGACTAACTTAATTCTATTACAAGAATAATCAAAACCTAATCCTTTTAAATAGGCTAAAGATCAAACCTAATCCTTTTCACAATCTAAAAATGAAACATATCTACCCTAATTAGACATCGTCCCAAATAGGTTTAATTCATTTATACTCTCAAATACAAAAAAATCACTAGTTTCTTCCACAGGAGTTTCTACCACCTAAAACCAATTATGCTCATGTCCCAAATACTATGTGATAGAACGACGTAAGAAAATAACTCTAATTTAACTCAATTTAAAGCACAGATAATATGTAATCAGATTTTGCAGGCAAAACTTATTTTTTAAGATATGCAAATAATTCAAACTAGAAAACAATATTTCTAACAAAACTATTCCGAGTTATCAATTAGATAATATAAGAAAAATACTTAAATTAACTTGGAAATATGTCATCGGGATTTTTGAAAACAAATAAGATAACCCAGTGAAGAATAAAACTGGTGATAAAACCTTTTGCGTGCTTCGATCAAGAACTCTTTCAGAATCATTCTCTTCAAAATATTTCAGCAAAAATCACACTCTCTTTAAAGGAAATGCTGATTGTTCTTGATTATCTTTAATAAAATTCGTAGGTCTCATTATATAGCGGCTAGTTTCCAAAAGATAAGACCAAAAATGACACTCTAGGACCCCATATATAATATACTATCAAAATAGATATATTTCATTTAAAAATACCCTTAGAAAAGCTTAATTTGGTCCCCAAAACTTTTTTGACTCAAAATCTTAAATATAGGAAGTAGTTTTACTAATTTAATTCATAGAATTAATTAATCTAAGGACCAACAAAATAAGATCTTACTAATATATGATATATGATGGCAATATACTCAAATCCCCCCCAAAAAATGTCATTTTTCAACGTTTAAAACCATAGGATTTGGGTAAAAGATCACGAAAACTGAAATAGTCAAGTTGACTGAATTAGCGCCCGTCGGTTGACCGCCCGTCTGCTAGTTGATTGCCCATCTACAATGGTCCAAAAGCTAACTATTGCTCACTCTTCCATCGGTCGACCTCCTACCTATTCAGTTGACCAATTCTTCTAGTGGCGTCATTTCTCAATTTCCTTCAAGCCGCTATTTATGTTAGTAAACCGACCCGTTTTGTCGGTTGACTGAATTGATTAGTAGCTTATTCACACATTTTCTTTCAAGCTACTGCTTTGGTTAGTTGACTGCAATCCCTTCCAAACTAACAACATAGCCAAGAAACACAACTTTGTCAAAGCAAAAGGAACATTTCTCTAAATTTGCATATAATTTTTCTTTTCTCAAAACATCAAACACACAATGCAAATGATCAATATGCTCATCTAAGCTCTTACTATACACCAAAATATCTTCAAAATAGACCACAACAAACTTGCCTATAAACGCATGCAATGCATGATTCATTAACCTCATGAATGTACTTGGTGCATTAGTTAGCCCAAAAGGCATTACCAACCACTCATACAATCCATATTTAGTTTTAAAGGCAGTTTCCCATTTATCGCCTTCTTTCATCCTAATTTGGTGATACCCACTTTTCAAATCAATTTTAGTGAAAATACATGACCCATGCAACTCATCTAACATGTCATCTAGCCTAGGAATGGGATGTCGATACTTTACCGTAATGTTGTTAATAGCTCGGCAATCAACACACATACGCCAAGTTCCATCCTTCTTAGGCACAAGTAGTACCCGTACTGCGCACGGACTCATGCTCTCTCTTACGTGTCCCTTGGCTAACAACTCTTCCACTTGCCTTTGAAGTTCTTTTGTCTCCTCTGGATTACTCCTATAGGCTGGTCGGTTAGGAAATGTTGCACCCGGCACAAAGTCAATTTGATGCTTAATGCCTCGAATAGGTGGCAATCTACTAGGTACATCGTTAGGGAACACGTCCTCAAATTCCTGCAACAAAGAAACAACAACACTAGGCAAAGATCGGTCAAATTCGTTAGCACTAAAACATGCCTCTTTGTACAATAGTACAAATATAGGCCGGTTTGCATACAAAGCACCCTTGATATCACTCGCCTTAGCATAAAATCTCACTTGTTTCTCTATTTTTCTCTCATTTTTTCCACTTCTTTTTTGCTTTTCACTCTCTTTTATGTTTCTACTCTCTTTTTTCTCATCTTTTTTTTAACTCACGGTCTCACAAGTTTTTTTCAACTCGTTCTCTCTTTTCAATTTCATTTGATCCTCATACACTTGTTTTAGAGTCAACGGCACAAGAGTAATGATTTTATTGTCTTTGCCGAATGAGTGCCTATTCTTGAACCCGTCATGAATAACCTTCCTATCAAATTGCCATAGCCTACCCAACAATATGTGACCCGCATGCATTGGAACAACATCACAAAGTACTTCATCCTTGTACTTCCCAATCGAAAAGGAAACTAACACTTGTATATTTACTCGAACCTCCTCACAATCATTCAACCACTGCAATTTATAAGGTCTAGGGTGTTTCAAGGTATGTAAATTCAGTTTCTCTACTAAAGTAGTGTTAGCCACACTAGTGCAACTTCCCCCATCAATGATCATACTACATACCTTGTTGTTGACGTGGCATCTAGTATGAAATATATTCTCCCTTTGCTGTTCCATGTCATCCTCTGCAACTTGGGCACTTAGAGCACGCCTTGCCACAAGTGACTCTCCCTCCACCGGGTACTCCACATCATCATCACAAGCATCTTCAAGTTGTGGCATCTAGTCATCATCACTCTCACTTTCGGTTTCCACCTCTCCATCAACACGTGCAATCATGGTCCTCTTATTTGGGCATTGTGAGGCTATGTGACCTACTCCTAAACAACGAAAACATTTAATATCACGGTTACGAGTTTGGGTTTTGGTTTTACCTTTGTTGGCAATGGGAACATCATCTCTCCTTTTGGGGGGTTCGGTTTCGGACTTTGAAACAGCCCCTTCGTCCTTCCTCCTATTCAGCCTCCATGAATTAGAGGAGCTTGAATTTTGAAATGACCGAGTTTCTTTCCTTTTAAGCTGTCGTTCTACTTTTATGGCCATGTGAACCATGTCTTCCAACTCCACATAATGTTGCAACTCCACCACGTTAGCAATGTCCCGATTCAACCCATTCAAGAACCTTGTCATGGTAGCTTCTCTATCCTCCTCGACATTAGCTCGGATCATAGCGACCTCCATCTCCTTGTAGTAATCATCCACGCTCCGATAGCCTTGCGTAAGGCTTTGTAATTTCTGATACAAGTCCCTATAGTAGTGACTAGGGACAAACCGCCTCCTCATGATGGCCTTTATTTCCGCCCACGTCACGATAGGCCTCTCATGGTTCTTTCTCCTGTTTATCACAAGTTGATCCCACCATATTATAGCATAGTCAATAAACTCAATCACAGAGGGTTTTACCTTTTTCTCCTCGGAGTAGTTATGGCACTCAAAGATCAACTCCACCTTCTTCTCCCACTCCAAGT
This sequence comes from Eucommia ulmoides, assembly GCA_016647705.1. Classification (NCBI taxonomy): domain Eukaryota; kingdom Viridiplantae; phylum Streptophyta; class Magnoliopsida; order Garryales; family Eucommiaceae; genus Eucommia; species Eucommia ulmoides. Next base: position 66,687 of record JAENRU010000468.1, read on the forward strand.
ATGCTTCAGGATCGTTTTTCCCTTGGAATGAGGGTATCTTCACCTTGATACTTCCCAAGTTATTATCAATCTGCTCTCCATGTCTATCTCCTCTATTCCCATGTCCACTCACAAATCTGCCCAAGCTTGCATTAGAGGCCCGATCATCTTCATCTAGGTCATCCCCATAATCATCTTCATACACGAACCAAAGCTGATTCCTCTCTCTTCGTTGCACATTAGAAGCTCTCGGTGGCTGCCCCTTTTGTGCGCTAGACTCAACTTTGTCAAGCCGCTCATGCACTTCATCAAACCGCAAGTTCAACTGTTGAAACTTTTGCTCCAAGGCCTTGTATAAAACTTTTGTGTCCATTATGTCCATCCTTTCATGTGCTTCATTGGAAGAGCCTTTATTTGTTTCTCGAGACATGTTTAGTAACCTACAAAACAAAGTTAGCAAACCTCACAAACACTCCCTCATGTGTTTGCACTCAAACTATGTCACTCCACTCGTGTATCACTCAAATTTGGCTTTTACCTTCTTATAAACTCACACTCTCTTGCCTTTTTCCACTCTTTAGTTCCCTCTTTTAGTTCTTTATTGAACTTAACCAATCTCAATCAGAAATTTCCTTGTAGCAATCCAAACTCAACAATTTGATTCACTAAGAATGAGATTTTAGGAACGAAACAAAGGGAACAAAAAGAGCACAAAGAAAAGTTTATAGAGTAGAACAAGAAGAAATTATTCTCAATTTTTGTTGGGGGGGGCTACTGAATTTTCTCAAAAAAAAAAAAATTTTTCTGTTTCTGCTTCTGTTTTTTTTTTTTTTTTTTTCTGTTTCTGTTTTTTTTTTTTTTTTTTGTTTCTGTTTTTTTTTCTTTTCTGTTTTTTTTTTTTGTTTTTGTTTTTTTGAAAACCAGCAACTTTAAATTGAGATTTAAAGAAGCACAATATTTAAACAAAAAATATGATCCGAACAAAGATGCACCGCGTTTTTTTTTTCAAGATTGGACCAGATTTGAATTAGAACGAAAAGAAAAAAAAACACAATAAATCTGATGATATAATTTGGTCAAGAAAAAAAAATTATGAAGGAATAGATATGAAAGAACGAAAAAGAAAAAGGATAGATGAAACCTGATTTAGACCTTGCTCTGATTACCAAATGATGCAAATCTCACCAAGAATTAGTGAGACCCGAAATCAACTTAGGGTTTCTTCGCGAAGATCGAAACTAAATCAGATTTTAAACAAGCTAAAAATACAGAAATTGAAAGATAGATTACCTTGACCCAACGTTTATGAACGAAACGCAAACCAATGGTATAATGATCTTGACCCAATGATTATAATGAATCACGAATCAAAGATATAAGTTTGAACGCCACAAGAAACTCTTGATAAGTTCAAGAAAAGTTCTCTAAAGAACTAAAGAGAAAACTCTCACAATTTTTATTAATCAAAGTAATATGAAATTCGTAGGTCTACAAAGCCCCTTAAATAGGTGGCCAAGAGAATAAAAAAAGAAACCCTAATACACTTTGAAATTCGTGGGTCTACATGGAGGAAAAAGAAAACCCTAAAATCTAATTGCTAAATAAAGAATAAAGAAGCTTCCTAATTTGCCTTACATTCCTAGTTGGAAAATGAAATGATTTACTTGGCAATCAAGCTTACAAATCAGCCTAAAATAATTAAAAGACTTAAAATAATAAAATAAATATGATAAGAATTTCGTGGTCCACAAGCCTTGGTCCATTTGAGTTCATGTCTAAACTGCACTTGCTTTGATGAGATGGATTAGGCCTTGATCGTCATTTGGGCCTAATTTGGGTTTTATTGTTTTCGATTCAACCGAAAGCTCTTGAATTAGCCCATTAAGCGCTTCTTAGATCTTCTTGGATCTTTTCCTAGTAATGGGCCCAACCGGGACATGCAATGTGTCCTTTGATGTTGCTTATTGGTTCTCATCATCGAAGTCAAAACTCTGCACAAAACAATAACTACCCTAAACAAACATGCACACGATAAAAACAGTAAAACATAAACTACAACTAAAACATATAATAAAACATACTACACATCACCACCAACTTAACACAAGCAATGCCCAAAATGACCCGTCAGCGATCCCAATGACAGTATATAGCATGATAATGAAAACGGGGGTTTAAAACACGTACCTAGGAGGCGAGAGAATCTCGCCTCCGAATCAAGTTGACGGAGATGGATCTAACTTTTTGTTTCCTTGGGTTACCTCCCAAGAAGCACTTGGTTTATGGTCGTTAGCCTGACACGCCAAAGTGCTCGTCAAAGAGTGACTTCCGCCCATAGTACATGTCAAATAACACCACGTACGGATCTTGGTTTAATACGCCCTCAAGACTAGCGATATATGGCTCTAATCGACTCAAACTTTCAACAAAACTCTCCACTAGCTCATGTACTTGGTGGGCATGAAAGGACGTTGCTAACGGCGGCGAAGGACAAGTGAGCTACATTGGATCCTCGAAGATGTAATCGTCTCAGATTGATTGTGGCGTCACGAGTTGGAATTCAAACGGTGAAAATTCACAACGATTAATATATAAATTTTCATCGCCGCTCCATACTTGGGTTCTCTCTTTTTTAGCTTCATCAATGAATTCTCCCAAGCTCCTCCCTCTCATTTATGGTTCCTCACGATGGATTTTATTGCATATGGCATTTGTATCTCCCAAGGCGGTACGTCTGACTCAGCCTCAATCTAGCAGATGAGTTGACCGATTTGTGTCTACAAAGATGTTATGGTCGCATTGAAGTCGGTGCAAACCGTCTCAATATAATTAAGATGATCCTCGTGCTCGTTGATCCGGTCACGCGTCTCCCTCAATAATCTTTGAGTTTTTCCCATAACTGTAACGAACACGTATTCTAAGGCGAGGGAAGACTCTTTATCTTGATCCAAAATGTCAATCTATGGCACCGTAGTATTGAAACTCTGATAATCAAAGGCCTCCATGTCTTCCAGCAACCAATAGGCTTCATCCGCGGTTAGTTGGTCGAAAGAGGTAGTATTATTTCCTCTTTCAACCCACATTCTGGTTTTGGCTAGTAACCCATCGAGGAAGTTTAGTAGTTGACACTTCCTGAGGAAACGATGGTTCAGAAACTAGAGCAGTAAATCCTTGTATCGATCCCAAGCACAGTAAAATCACTAGGAATCTTGTTGAAAGAATTGCATCAATACTTGTCGATCTAACATCTCCAAGTATCCTGCAAGAGAAATAAAAACAAAACTACAAAACAAAAATTATAAACGTAAGAAATGCCTAAAATAAAATCAGGTCATTTACTCACAATATCTATAATAATCTAAAAAATAATCCCCGGCAACGGCACCAAAAACATGGTGGCGGAATATTACGTTGCCATTTTCACTGCAAGTGTACGGGTTAAGTTTTAGTATAGATGGGGAGAGTAAGGGTATCGTGTCCATAGGGATTGGTTGAGATTATTATCGAGTACCGTAATTGTCATAACCTAATTTTATCTAGGCGGTAAAAATGTGTTTATAATTAATTAATACTAATACTAAGTTAATTAATCTAATTATACTAATATTACTATATTAAGATGTTTAGGGAAAATATTTCTTAGGGATTAACTTTGTTTACAAAAACATGTTTGGTCTCGTTTACTTTACGTTAACGGCGTTTGTCCTATCCGATAATCTCTATATTGTAAACTTACTCTCCACCTTTCCCAAGTGTAAGACGAGTGAATATGCGACTTCGCATTAACGAATAAATCCCCCTTAATGTCTTAACGATGCTAGGTTACATAAGTCTCACCCCAATGTCATTGATTGCACACTTTCCAACTCTCTCGGGTTATTGGATCGTCGCGTTGTGTTTACCCTAGTCCAAATCCAGGGTTACCTCTCCCAAGTGTCAAACCCCAATTTCTCACTAAATCTAAACAAGCATATAATCATAACAAACCAATGAACACAATCAAAATAGCGAAGAGCAACCATTAACGAAACACAAACGCAAACAAACAACATTTTCATAAATTATATTAATCCCTAGACAAAATTCGTTTAGCTCATGCCCATAACCGTTTATAGAAGGAAAAACAAGTTAACATACTCAACAACCTACTGAAGTTAAAAAAAAAATAAGAAATAAAAGAAACTTAGCCGTAGTTCGAAGATTTGCCGCTAAAAATGCTTCGGGATCGCTTCTCCTTTTTCGCAACGTGTTCTTCTCCTTCAGAATTGGTTGAACACTCCAAAAACTCTCTCTAAAATATACTAAGCCCTAAGGGGTCTCTCATGGTCGGAGGAGAGGAGAGGAGAAGAAATAGGGAACAAAAAATATCTAATTCTGTGTGTAGAGTGACAGCCGCGGCGGTGGGCTCACCGCCTCGACGATGGGTATGTCGGTTTGATCTTCATCGCAGCGTTGGAAGCAGCGGTGGGAGCATGGACCTTTCTGCAGTTTCATGGCCTCGATGGTGGATGTCCAACAATTTTAGGCGCCTCTCTGCATATTCACCGCCGCAGCGGTGGTCTGGATGCCACGGCAATGAGCTACTTTTCAAAATATTACCTCCATGCTTGTTTTTTCACCGTTCTTCCACTGTTCTTGATCCAATTTAATCGTTTATGATCCGTTTTCATCCCATTTTATCTCACACACCTAATTTATACAAAAATGTATTAAAACGTAACAAACATACTCAAAAATTGACAATTTCGGTTTAGAAATATATAGGTAGATCACACCTGTCAATGAGTACCTTGCCAAATAAACAAAACTAAAAACAAAAATTAAAAATTAAAAAAAATTCCTAATTTAAAATCAAGTTACTTATTCACAATATTAACAACAATTTAAAATGTCAATCCCTAGCAACGGCGCCAAAAACTTGATAGCGATTTTATTCGTCGTTACAATACCGTAAGTGCACAGGTCAAGTTTTAATAGTATGGGAAGAATAAGGTTTTTCGTATCCATAGGGATTGGTTTAAATTGTCATTAAGTACCGCAATTATCGTAACTTAACTTTATTTAGGCGATCAAATTTTTTGGTTTTTATAAAAATAAACTAAAATAAATATAAATGCAAAAATAAAATAAAATATGGATTATCTATGCAAGAATGTTTTAGGGGCTTGATTTCGTCTCGTTATTCTCATGTTTTCCTATTAAATAATTATTAGTGAATTCTGTTTATTCAATAATCAAGGCCCTCATGCTATTGCTCTCTCACTACCTCTCCCGAGAATATGTAAACACTTCAATACTAATATCCCTATCAAGTATTTAGGTGAAAATATTTGTTAAACCTGACCTTATAGATTACGCAAGCTCTAAATATCTCCCAATCTATTTAAGCTTACATTATGTTTAACCTAAGTCTGAACCCGATATTACCTCTCTCGAGTGTCAAATCCCAAGTTCTCAATTCAACCAAAATACCGTATGTGAGCATAAATTAGAAGAATTAAGAAGGCAAAATCAATTGAATAGAAAACCTAGTTGGTAAATCTAGAACTTGATCACCTCCCGATTTTGCAAAATCCTAAATTCCCAACTAGATTACTTAGGTATTAATTTCTTCTTGGATTTACAACAACTTAAATTATGCACTCCCAATTCCAGTTATGAATTCAATCTCTCCCGAGTATAAAATTCACAACCTAAAATCATCTAATTCATTGACCACATAAATCATACACATTAAGCCTAGGAGATTCATAAAATGGAATTAAAACTAATAATTAACAAAATAGTGTAAACGTGATTCAAACGAGACTACATCAATCCCTAGATTAAATTACGAACACAACATAGATAGATCTATAACCAATATTTTCAATAAAATCATAAATATAAACATGTTTGATACAATATTACAAATATGAAATTAAATCAAGATTAAAGGGAGAAGGGAAGAGAAAATGCTTATTGTGGGGTTGAGCTCCAAATCTTCAACTCCAAGTGCCAACAATGGTATTTTTCTCTTCAATTTTGCATCAAATCGCTACCATCCGGGGTTTTCTCGCTCAAAATCGCCTCAAAATTGTGTTTTCCTCTCCCTAAAATCGCATCTTTCTCTCTCAATATAGTCTCCCCTTTGGTTTGAGCCAAAAATACGTATTTATAGGGTTGAAAGGTAGGGTTTTCAGGTTAAAGATGATGTATACGGTGCTACAGCATGCATTTTAACATGCTGCAACATGCTATGGGTAGAAACCAGCCCATCAACACTTATGGGAAGGCACTGCAGCGCCTTTTTTTGCGTTGCAGCACACTTTGGACAACGTCGACATCTGATTCATAATTTATCCGTAACTTTCTCGTCTAAACTCCGATTAAGATGATTTAAAAATATATGGAAATCTAAGATATAGATCTACAACTTCCATGTTTTGAGGTTTTACAAAACCAGATTGAATCATGGTCAAACATGGTCTTGAAGTTACTGCACTTGTATACATTTTGCACCGTTTCTCCCATTTATTTGTAATCCAACAAAACACAACAAAAACACACTAAACTAATAAAAATAATTGAAAACACACAAATATTTGAATCTAGAAGTACTTGATTCATTGGTAAATAAATCACTCATCAGTTTTCAATTCCTATCTTTGATAACAGATGCGTTAAATTCCCATCTATGATAACGGATACATCAATTTCCCGTCTCTCATAATAGATGTGTCAAATTTCTATCTCTAATGATAGATGCATTAAATTCCTGTCTATAATGATGGATGCATTAAATTCCCATCTCTGATGGTGGATACGTTAAATTCCTGCCTCTGATATTGGACACGTTAATTTTTCGTCTCTGATAACAGATGCGTTAAATTCCTATATCTAATGATGGATGCATCAAATTCCTATCTCTGATGATGGAAGCATCAAATTCTCACCTCTAATAACAGATGCATTAGATTCATGTACCTGATGACGGATGCGTTAAATTTCCGCCTCTAATGACAGATGTGTTAAACTCATGTCTTTGGTGGCGCACGCATTACCTTTTACTCTCATTTCCTACCTCTAATGGAGGACGCGTTGCTATTTACTTTTCCTTTCCCACCTCTGATGGCGGACGCGTTCGTTTAATACTTTTAAACCAAAGAGAGTCACCTAGACGTTTTCTTATCAATTTACTGCTTTCAGTGTTCCTCAGCTACCCTTGGTTCACTATTTACATTTCCTATTTGCGGTGTTCCTTAGTTGTCCTAGGCTCACTATTTAGATATACTTCTCCCGGTCAAACCCCGGGTTTCCATTTGTGTACTTATTGTCGTTGTTTTCCAAAGATACTTTAGAAAATACCATTTTCATTTCCTTACCTATCAAAATCTAATATGGACTACTCTAGGTTAGGTTCCTTTAAATTTTGTATCTCGTGGAGCAAAATATTTGTGTCTTATGTCTTTGTCATTTTGTCATTATAAGTAAACTCGCATGACAAACTAGGGCACCTATAGACACCACATTTTGTCTCACTCATTTAATTTTCAAAAGTATAAGGTCAAAAGTGCAAATTCGGACAAACTTTAAACCAAGATTTAGAGGGAATGAGTTTTTGCCTTAGATTATGTTTCATACTAAGAAGATAAAACACATAAAAAACTCATAAAATCGTCAATTCGATCGAACTTCGGTATAAACAAAAGTTTCAGGTCAATTTTAAAATTTCTAAAAGTTAATGAGGACTAAAATGACAAGATTAAAAGGGTTTCTCTTTATATCACTTTTAATATGCTTAATTCAGTTTCTACCCTTTAATTTGAGAAAAATTCACCAATCACAATTACTTCACGTTTTGACCCCTGAAACTTTTGTTTTCACCAATTTTGTCAAATTGACAGCCAAAAATATTAGTTTAATTAAATATTTAAAGTTTTAATTTCCTAAGTCAAGTAATAAAGCCTTGATTAGGCAAAAGGGTGCCCAAGACACCAAGCTTACTAAGAGCGCACCTTTTAAAACCTAAGAAGAAGTATAAGATTCCTCTACAGGAGTACTCTTAGCCAAATCAGGAGCTTCCCAAGAAATATATTCATTTAATATCAAGCATTAAATGATGATCTTATGGAATATTTTCTCTATATATTATCATCATTACTATGGAATATCATCATGTCTAATCTAGCTTAGTAGGCCCCTATCAATCAAGACCATTAAATAGCATTTAATGTGGCCATTAATGACAAGCATTAATTAAGAAATATTATGGAAAGATTTTGCTCCATAGTTACTCATCATTAGAGAATATCATCATTAGCTATAGGGTATCATTGCCTAAAACTAGTTTAAGTAGCCCCCATCAATCAAAAACATTCAAAAACAATAAATGGCATTTAATGAGATCATTAATATCATGCATTAATTAGGAAATCTTATAGAAATATTTTGCTCAAAAATATATTCATTGAGAAAATATCATCGTTACCTAGCATAGCTTAGTAGCCTCTCATCATTCTATAGCATTAAATAGCATTCAATGGCATTGAATAGTCATTAAATGACCATTTAATGCAGGCTAAGTAAGCTTGCTTATTGGGGAATACGCAGGCATGCCTTTGCCTATAAAGGCAGCCTATTTTCATAAGGAACATACACTGATCACCTATTCTCTCTCTCTAATATCGAAAACCTCTCGCGGGTTTCCTTGATTTCCTAAGCTTTCCATTTCTCAAACACCTAAAACATCTTCCATAAACCTCTCAAAATGTGATCTTGACACTCTTCTACAAAGAGTTCAAGAAACTTCTTAAGAATAACTAATTAAAGAAGGGGAATAAGTTAAAGAAGGAAAAGAAAGAAACATTATTGAGGGAAAGACTACTCCTTTAAGTTAGGTAAGTTTCCTTAAACCTCTATTAACTTTGTTTGTTTGTTTTCTTTTGGTTCTTTGTACATATTCTCTTTTGTTTACCTTTTATTGTGTTTTGTTTTGTACATATTGTACATAATGTCTTTGTTTTGTGTCAATAACAACAAGAAGTCTTGGTATACATAGCATCTTTGGCATGGCCCTACGTCTCAGGCTGTGGACTGGTACCCCTATATATGTAAGCTTAGATCATGGATTAACCCTACATCTCAGATCATGGACTGGAACCCTGTATATATTACTATGTCTAAGCCCTTATGACTAAAAGGTAGAATAAAGGAAAACCCTCTATTTCTGTAACGACCCGGTTTCCTAAGGCCGCCACTCGATTTCTCCCTTTTCGTTTTTACGGAAAAGTACAAGTAAAAGAGAAACCACTCCACTACCATGCTTCTGCTGCGCTACTATGATAAAATTAATAATTAGAATGACCTCCACAGCTATTGCTCAACTAATAATAAATATTCACTAAATATCAATTGACATAAATATTAATATTTACTAATTTAAAATTCAACTATATCTATCCAACTTTTCTATAACACTACAAAAGTTTGAACCTCTGATTACCAACGACTGCTCTAACAGCCTACTCCATCACTCTATTTAATGCCAGTAGTGGACCCGCTTCTATTTGGAGTACCTGAAATAAAATATTTTATCAGTGTATTTTCTTCATAATATAAAAATAATTTACGAATCAAGCATAGTTATCAAACACCACTTTTCAAAATATAAATATAACCGTAGTAATACTTTCCAAAACAAAATATAACTACACTGAAAAGTATCAAAATCACATTTATCATCAAGATATAGAAATTGAATATAAATCAACCAATCAAATCACTTTGATATAATAAAATACCAGAAACATACTTCCCTACTAGTCATAGGATCATTTCACCTCATGTTCGGGAGTTATAACAGTACCGTAATCCGTACAACTATGCAATCTAAGGTTGCCATCAATATTAGGGCCATTCAATATCTCTGATGGTAGGAGTCAACACGTGGTATAAACCACCATATCATGATGATGATAATCATCGTCAATAACAACAACAACAACAACAACAACAACAACAACAACAACAACCTGCACGATTTACCCTCCTATTAGGTCACAATACAACGTCCTACAGGACATGCCCTCCTGCTAGGACCAACAACATCCTGCAGGACATACCCTCATGTCGGGACCACACTGTGGCATAGTCGGATAATAATAAAAATCATTTTTCATAATCAACTTCTTACTTGATTAATCTAAAGTTATAATAACGTCTATTTTAATAAATCTTTTTTTTTTCACAATTTAGTACGAAAATATAATTTGACAATTTACATAGAAGATAGTACACTCACCTCAATATTTGTACAGCTATTATACTATTGCCGTAATACTGACATAGTTGGCATCGCTTGTGAACCTAACATTGACAGGGTCTAAACTAAGAATTTAACTAAATAAATCTAATATTATATGAAATGCATGACACTAAATGCAATCTTTCTCATTCCAATTTTTTCAATTATATATATATATATGTGTGTGTGTGTGTGTGTGTGTGTGTGTATGTGTGTGTGTGTGTGTGTGTGTGTGTGTGTGTGTATGTGTATGTGTGTGTGTTAAGCACGCGCGCGCGCGCGCACCTTTATATAGATATATATACTAACACTTACATGAGAAAGTGAACTAGAGAGAGAGAAAAAAAAAGGACAAAATGAAGGCTTGGTGAAAACACACACATATTGTAAGACCTAATTTTTGCACATGCATAATTTTTATTTGCATTTTAGAACATTTTGAAAAATAATGGGGTTCATTGTGGTATTTAAATTTTACCTTAAAATTTTTAGGGGTTAATATGCTAATTTTAATTTTGACTTTTAAAAGTTTTGGGATTATTATGATATTTAAAGTATAATTTTTAAATAATTTGAGAATAGTTTGTATAAATAAATTTTTGATATATCAAACTTATAAATGCATGTGTGTGTTGTGTCAAGATATCAAGAAGCCAATACTTAAAACATGAATTGTGTCTAAAACTTTAATAAGTCACGTGTATTTTCCTCTTTTTCCATTTCTATATATATATTTGCTCTCTTTTACACTCTCTCTCTCTCTCTCTCTCTCTCTCGTTCTCTTAATTCTTTTGTTGGTCATCTTTCAAATAGTTTTTTTTTTTTTGTCATCTCTCAACTTGGAAGGTACAATTACTTAACTTCTTTTCATTGATATATATATATATATATATATATATATATATATATATATATATTATTTAAAGTAAATTATAAATTTAAGGAAAATTTGCCCAAAAGTCTCATCCCACAAAAACACCACTTTATAGAGTCCTGTAACAATAATTTTTTTACACATGAGATGGTCCTTAGAAAGTTATTTTTAGAATCTTGGGACCTCTCAAAAAGTTTTCCTAAATTTAATTAGAATGATATTTTTGGTATTTTATTACCTAGTAAAATATTGTTAATAGTTAGTTAGTATTTTTCTTTGTAGTTATATTATTAGTTGATAAATGTAACTATAATATTTTAGTTGTACAATTAAAATTGGTTTAAGAATCTGAGACGTAAAATTTTAGTAAATTTTATAAAATTAAGGAAATTTGGAAATGGAAAAGAATTATATTTTAGTATCACGCATTACATTGCATATTAAATTTATTTAGATAAATTCTTAATTTAGACCTTGTCGTGATTAGGTTTACAAGCAAGGCCGACTTCATTAGTGTTACGACGGTAGTGTGAAAAACAGTGTAACTATCAAGGTGAATGTATTGTCTTCTATGTAAATTGTTTGATTATATTTTAGTATTAAATAGTGAAAAATAAAATATTTATTAAAATTGATTTTTTATAACGTTAGATGGATCAAGTAAAAAGTTGAATGTGGGAACTGGTTTTTATTATTATACCTATATGTCATAGTGTGATCCCGACAGGAGGACATGTTCTACAGGATGTTTTTGTGTTGTGACATGATAGGAGGGCAAGTCCTACAGGTAGTGGTTGTTGTTTTTGCTGTTGTGGCTATTGTTGTTGTTGTTGACGATAATGATTATCATCATGATATGGTGGTTTATACCATGTGTTGACTCGTACTATTGGAGATATTGAATGGCCCTAGCATTGATAACAACCTTAGATTGCACAATTGTACATGTTATGGGACCGTTATAACTCCCGATCGTGAGGTGAAACGATCCTATGGCTAGTAAGAAAGTATATTTTTGATTTTATAGAAGTGATTTAATTGGCTGATTTATATTCGGTTACTATTTGTTGATGATATTTGTGAAATTTGATACAATTTGTGCAGTTATATTTTGATTTGAAAAATATCACAGTGGGTATAATTTGTTTGGAAAGTGAATTCTGCTAAATGCTTTTGATCCATAAATTATTTTTATATTATGAAGACAATACACCGATAAAATATTCTGTCTCAGGTACCTCTGCTAGAGATGAGTCCACTACTGGTGCTAGGTGGAGTTAGAAGAGGTAGCGGATTTTATTTTGAAAGATGTCAATACTAGCTGTTGGGAGTGAGCAGTTAAGGTGGCGTTTGGTTAGTGTTCCCACTTTTCTGAACCCAACTGGAATGGGTTGAGTTGAGTTGAATTGGGTTGGGTTGAGAATTTTGGGAACAGAATTACGTTTGGTAACGACAATTTTTGTTTTGTGCTGAGAACAAAATGTGTTTGGTAACGATTTTATCCTAAAACTAATTTTTTTTTTTTGAATTTTTTTTTGTTTGGTGGTGGCTGGACGGCGGCGGCAGACGGCGGCGGGTGGTGGTCGGCCGGCAGATGAAGTCGGAAGTTGAGAACTTTGGGTTGAGTTTTTTGGGCACAAAAAGAAACAACTTTTTTTTGTTTCTGGTTTCTTTAGGATTTTGAGAATCAATTCCTAGTTTTTGGGTTGAGTTGGGTTGAGTTTTGTGTTTGCCAAATGCATTCCCAAAAATCAAACTCAAAATTTTTGGGTTGGGTTGGGTTGAGTTTGGTTGGGAACACTAACCAAACGGGGCCTAAATTCTTTTTGTAATTTTGTTATGAAATAGTTGTTTTAGGATAACTGCTGAATATTTTGAGGTGGTAAAATATCTATATCTTTTTTCTTTTTGAAAATTCATATCAGCAAATAGTTGATGATGAATGTGGTTGGTCGGGTGACATCAAGTCGATGTCACGCCCGACCTCAGACGTTAGGGCCCGGGGTGGGGTGTGATACATATATAGATGGAAAACAAGATTCATCTCAACCCATTTTTTTATACATTTTTTTTTCTTGGCTTCCACGTTCCCTCCCCATCATTTCTTCATGTTAAGATAGCTTCATCAAAAAAAATGCACTCATAATTTCATTTTTTTTTATCTCAATTCCAATGGATAAGAATGGAAGGATATTTTTATTTTAATTACATATGTAACCCCAAGACACTGTTATAAATATTTATTCAACCCTCAAATTCTTAAAAGTAAATTTCTAAATTTCATATTAACACCTAAAACTTTTGAAAATCAAATTAAAACAAAATTAATATAATTAATCATTTTTTTATATTAAGTTTTTAAATATCATAATGACCCCCTAAAAACTTTTAAAGTGAAATTTAAGACACAAATAGTTTCTAAAGATTATAAAATACAATGAAAATATGCACACGCAAAATGAGATCTTACAATTTCTTCAGGGATAAGTGTGTGTTTTCTTCATAAACATTTCATCCTTCTTAGTTACGAGTACGACTGGCACTTATATCTATATTTTTTTTTCCTTTTAACTACCAAAATTTAACAATAATATTAAACTTCTCTAAGCAAGTAAGTTTCGTTGGAGTGTTCTTAACAAGAATCAAATTTGCAGATTATTACCATTTGTGTCATGTTGTGTTCTTACTTTTTCTTAAATAAACAAAAAGAACTAAAAAATAAAAAAGAGAAAAATAGTTTTCACACAATAAGTTCTCTACATGAGTAGTACTTTGTGTTTTACTCTTAAAATAAATATTAGTCTTTTCTAAATAATCTTTACAAATAAATATTTTTATATAATTTGTTTTACAATAAAACTTTTGCTTGTTTTTGTTATGTTTTTATTACTTAAACATGGTTTTCCACACTCTAATAAAAATGTTTTCTTAAACTTATTTATATCTTTTTCTTTTGTTTTAGAATACAAATTAGTTTTGTCAAGTCAAGCTTTAAACAAATAAAATTCCCCCTGAGGCTAAATTTGTCAATTCTTCCATAATTGATAGGCGATCTAAAAGGAGGACATTTGTCCTTTATTTTTAATCTGTTTTATCTGTTGTTGCTTTTCTTAAAGGTTTTTTTTTTCTTATTTTCTTGCATAAAATAAAGGAAAAATTATTGTTTACTCCCAAAATAAATTATTGTTCACAGTTTATTCCCACCAACTTTTTCTTACACCATTTACTCCCATCACTGACAATTCTTGCACCGATTAGTCCCCTTTCCAAACATGACCGCACAATGAGATTACCGAAATTCCCTCCCGTGATTTGCGCTTTGTCAACCTTGAAGAACAACATCGACGGGCTCTACTTTCCTATGGTAGAGGAACAACGTCGAAGGGCTCTCGATTTTTTGGCGCGCTCTGCTGGGGACGCCATTGCCAAAGCTTCGGCCAGTAGAGACCTTGGCATTGACGTCTTCTTGGTGATTCCATCTCTTTGTGAATACCTGATTCAAACCACTCTTTGTCGCAGGGTTCTTCGTCAGATTCGATTCGTTCATACTGTCGGAATTGCTTCGGAGCTTCGTTGATCTGCTCCTTCGATTGTGGTCTGCTCTTTTGATTCATCTTTGATTCCTTCGTTAGAGATTCATGGAATAATTACACGAGTTTTTGATAATATTTCAAAAGGAGTTTTGAAGATTTGGAGACCATACCGAAGACGATTACAAGAGCTTTGGAGACCATACCGAATTGGTATGCTATTTTGAATTAAAGGAGCTTTTGATAATAGAATACGTGCCAGCTTGATATTTTCATCGATTATTGCAACAGTGTATGCCAGCTTGCATGAACAATTATACTTTTCACCCCATAGTTTGTAGTTTATTGATTGTAGCCTGCAAAAGATCTAAAAATTGCTTGTGTGTTACAAGTGATATTACATTCAACATTCTCAGGTGTTGAATATAACATTTTATGGTTTTTAACCATGGATACATAAAGCAAGAGAACAATTGATGTTACATTCAACATTCACAAGTGTTGAATATAATATTCACGCATAATACGATCTATAAAAATATGAGAACAATTAATATTACATTCAATATCCACAAGTGTTGAATCTAACATCGTTAAAAAAAATTGATGTTATATTCAACATCCACATGAGAGATATTTTGGTCAGAAAAAGTTATCATCAAATAAAAAATAAAAAATATATATATAAAAAAAGAACAATTGATGTTACATTCAATATCCACAAATGTTGAATGTTACATTAATATCCACATGAGGGGTATTTTGGTCAAAAGAAGAAAAAATGAGTTATTGATGCAAAAAAAAAAAAAAGTGATAGGCTTGATCGATAATTTCTTCTGCATTTTGGGAGTTAATGGTGCATGCCCCTAAAATAAACATAAAAGACAAAAAATATTTTAAAACGGAAATTAGTGTGTTAACCGAAACCGAAGGAAATTACTTGCACTAGTTTGATCTTAAAGATTCATTTAAACTTAGGTACATCTTTGGACAGGTGTCTTGGGGTGTCTAACACCTTCCCTGAGTATAACTGAACCCCAAACTTGAAAGAAATCTCTAGATAAGATGAATCATTTTTTCGAGTCAAAATTTGGGTCATTCTTAAATAAATGATTTTAAAAATCCCTGTGACCTAGCACACCATTTAACTCAATGCAAAGTGGAGACTCCATTTTTAAACAAATCCCAGCCCAAAGAAGTTTTCAAAATTGGTGCCTAGAAAAGTCCCTGAAACTGTTTTTTCCAAAATGAACAGATTTTAAGGATTTTGAGAGGGAGAAAACCAAATCATGTTTTCCTCTTCTCTTGTTTTTTCTCTTTTCCAAAATCCAGGGTGTGTCAATAGGGACCGTCGTCATTGTTTGTCAGCTTGCCATCACCATCCATCTATATCTGAAACTGTCATCTTCTCGTGCTCATGGAAAATTTACAACCGTAATCTAGATCTGAAATTTGCAACCACCGTCCAGATCTGAAACCATCATCTAGATCTGCAACCGCCATTGTCGTTCGTTATTTTTATGGTATTCTATCTTTCTCTCTCTCCCTCTTCCATAGATCTAGATTTTCATATCTGATTTGAAATTTTTAGATCTAGAAATTCTAGATCTAAATTGGATTTCGTCGTGGCGAACCAATTCATTCTCACTTTTGTTTTTTAGGTTTTTTTAGATTTAGTCTTCCAGGTTTCCATATCGAGATTGTTGTTATGGTGGTCGTGGTGGTGGTTGTCTTTCTCGATACTGTCATGATATTTGTCGTTGTTAATGAGGTTGGTGGTTGGCCTCTAGATCTAAAATTTTAAGATCTAGATTTCCAGATCTGAACTCGCCATTCCAAAATCTGAAATATTTGAGTTAACATTCACACAGAAGTGTGAAATTTTGCTAAGTGAACTGAATTTTTGTTCTGAAATATTGAGTGAACGTGTGAAGTATTTGTTGAGTGCAATATTGAGTGAACTGAAATATTGAGTAAATATTCACACAAAATGTATGAACTCTTTGTTGAGTGAATTGAAATATTGGGTAAACATTCAAACAGACGTGTGTGTTGAACCTAATGTTTTAATGGACAATTAAATGTTGATGTTTTATGAAACTAATGGGTTTATTAAGTGATTTCAGATTAGAAGTTCCATGTGTATTAAATGAGAAAAATAATGAATGAAAAAGTTAATCGTTGAAGATTTACAAGATGAAGATTTTATGAAGAGATTCAAGATGAGTACAAAATAAAGACATTGAAGATTCTTTGGAGTATTGAAGATTTTTTGTATTCCTAGGTAAAACAATTCATTACTCTCATACTCTTAATGCAACCCAAATTAAGATCATGCATGACACTTTAAAATGAATAATCTTGTGTGTGACATGGTAAAAAGTGATAAATTTAAGATCCTAAATGATTTTTTATAAAGTGTTAAAATCATAAAAATGTTTCTGATAAAGTCTTGACTGAGAAAATATTTTTAACACATAAAATAGGAAGTTTCTAATCAATTCGGTCAACCAACGAAAAGGGTCGATCAACTAATCAAAACAATAGCTTGAAAGAAAATGTGTGAGGAAGCTATTGGTCAATTTAGTGAATTGACAAAATGGGTTGGTCGGCTAATGAAAACAGTGGCTTAAAGGAAATTAAAAGAGAAGTCCATTGACCAAATCTGTTAACCAACCAAGAGGGCGGTCGACTGATGGGAAATGGGCAACGATCAACTTTTAAACCATTACATAGGGCGTGACACCAACAATAAGGGTGATTGACTGACGGGGTCTGATTCGGTCAACTTGACTGTTTCGTTTCTCGTGATCTTTTACCCAAATCCGATGATTTTAAATGTTGGAAAAAAGATTTTTGGGGGGATTTGAATATACTGCTATTATATATTATATATTATTAAGATCTTATTAATTTGGTCCATATATTAATTGATTTTTTGAATTGAATTAGTAAAACTGCTTCCTATATTTAAGAGTTTTGAATCTAAAAAGTTTTGTGGATGAAATCAAAATTTTTAAGAGAATTTTTAAATAAAATATAACTATTTCAATAGTATATTATATATGAGATCTTAGAGTGTCATTATTAAACTTATCTTCTGGAAACTAGCTATTATAGACTTAATTTCAAATCTATATAAGGAGACCTGTGTTTTTAACTTTAATCAACCAAGAACAAAGAGTTTAAATCAGTATTTGCTTTAAAAAGATTGAGATTTTGCTAAAGTATTTATAGTAGAGTTATTTTGAAAGAGTTCTTCACTAAGCAATCTTATCTGTTTTCAAGAAATCCCGATGAGATCTTTCCAAGTTGAATTAAAGTGTTTTTTTAGATTATCTAATTGATTACTTGGAATATTTATCTTAGAAAAATTATTTTCTTGTTTGAAAATCTTGCATATCTTAAGAAATTATTTTTGCCTGTGAAATCTAATTAAATATTATTTGTGCTTTAATTAAGTAAATCAAATTCATTTCTCACATAATTTTATCATATAATATTTGGTACATTGATTTAGCATAATTGTTTTGAGGTGGTAGAAGCTCCTTGTCTCACCCCATCCCGGGCCCCAATGCTCGAGGCCAGGCATGGTCTTGACTTGATGTTACTCAACTAACCACAAAAATATACTACTATCAATTGATATAGATTTTCAAAATATTTACCAACTCAAAATTCAGATATACACATGTCCCAAAAATATCTCATAACAAAATTACAAAAACTAAACCTTCCGCGATTCACATATGTCCTGCCAACCTCAAAGTACAACACCACATTTTGACTCTACCTAGCGCCAGTAGTGGACCCGTATCTAGTTGTGGTACCTAAGGTAAAATATTTTACCGATGTATTGTCTTCATAATATAAAAATAATTTATGAATCAAACATAATTATCAAATGCCACTTTTCAAAACAGAATATAAATATAACCGCACACTGAGCCGAAATAAAATTCCACTACTATCATCATAATAAAAAAAATGCATTTAAATCAACTAATCAAATTAATTTAATATATAATAAAATACCACACACATACTTTCCTACTAGCCATAGGATCGTTACACCCCATGACCGGGAATTATAACGGTACCATAACTTATACAACTATGCAATCTAAGGTTACCATCAATGTTAGAGTCATTCAATATCTCCAATGGTAGAAGCCAACACGTGGTATAAACCACCATATCATGACGATAATTATCGTTGTCAACACAACAACAACCACCACCTGCAGGACTTGCTCTCTGCCAGGTCACAACACAATGTCCTACAGGACATACCCTCCTATTAGGACCAACGCAGGACATGTTCTCATGTCAGAACCATACGACATAGTTTGAATAATAATAAAAATTATTTTTCACAATCAACTTTTTACTTGATCCATCTAAGGTTATAAAATCGTCCATTTTAATAAATTTTTTATTTTTCACAAAATATAGTACGAAAATATAATTTGACAATTTACATAGCAGAAAGTACACTCACCTCGATATTTGCACATCTATTATACTATTGTCGTAATACTAACATAGTTTCCCTTGCTTGTGAACCTAATTTTAACATGGCCTACACTAAGAATTTAACTAAATAAAACTAATATTACATGAAATGCATGACACTAAATGAAATTTTTCTCATTCCCAAATTTTTCTAATTATATAAATTTATTAAAATTAAAAGTTTTATTTTCTCAACCCAACTAATATATTATAGTTACATTTATAAAATTTATCAATTTACAATTTAATTGTAGAAAAAATATTAACTAACTATTAACAATATTACTAGGTGATGAAATACCAAAAAATATCATTTCATTATTTTATTTTATTTCTGTTTATCTCAATTCCACTGGATCTCATAGAAGTATATTTTTATTTTAATTACATATGTATCCCCAAGAAAATATTATATAAATATTTTTTCAACCCTAAAATTCTTAAAAGTAAATTTCTAAATTTCATATTAACCCCTAAAACTTTTGAAAATCAAATTAAAATTAAATTAACAAAATAATTTTTTTTTAAAATTAAGTTTTTAAATATCATAATGATCCCCAAGAATTTTAAAGTGAAATTTAAGACCCAAATAGTTTCTAAAGATTATAAAATACAATAAAAATATGCACATGCGAAATCAGATCTTACAATTACCGAAAGTTAATTACCTCGAACACAACTTACTAGTGGCATAAAATGATTCTAAACTCAAGTTCGAAACCGATCTCATATGTAACGATCTGGTTTCCCAAGGCTACCACGAGATTTCTCCCTTTGAAGAATTAATATTAAAACTAAATAAACAAAAAAAAATTATAAAAATCTATGAAATTTTCCAAACTACGGCAATTATTATAATTATCGATATATCAAGTCAATTTTACAGCATTAAATAATAAATATAATTATTACAAAATTAAATAAAAATTCAAATAAAATTTCATGCACAATACCATTTTCATCGCCTCTGTAATAAAAACTATGGAGTTGTGAGTAAGAGCTCAATAAAAATTTTAACCTCTTTACTACGTGCGTTTAATCAATCCACAAATAAACACATAGACATATTTTCAACATAATTTTCACATAATAATCCTAAATATTTCATGAAAACTAACAATTAAAAATTAACAACAATTTTAGTATGAATCACATAATAAAGAGACAGAGATTAAATACAAATATTAAAAAAGTTAGAAATTCTATCTGAAATCCAAACCGAAGCCGAAATATAGATTTTGTTTTTCTCTTCATATATTTTCTTTTCTCTCGCTCAAAACAATCACAATTAAAACACATATATCTATAACATATATAAGTAATATATATGTGGGGGGGCAACGATCAATTCAAATTATAATTATTATAATAAAAATAATAATACATATATACGTGTCAAACATATATCAACATGCATATATAACATTTTTATGCTATTGACAACACAATTCATTTATTTTATTTTATCTTATCTTATTTACACTAAATATCCCTCGTAAAATAAAGAACATATTAATTATATCTCAATACTCTTAAAATTATATTTAAAATAACACAATAGTCCCAAAACTTAAAAAGTCAATTTAAAATTAACATTTAAACCCCCAAAAATTATCAAATATTTATTTATATCATAAATTTTCATAATATACAAACAACCCCAAAAATATTAAACTATATAAAATAATATTTTCAAAATATAAATTTATCGGGGTATTACAATCTACCTCCCTTAAATAAATTTTGTCCTTGAAATTTCATGTGAAAACGAATAATTCAGAATCGCACAGTCGTATTAGTTATTCTCGAAACTAGAACAATTGTTCTCTATGTAGAGTCTTGTAACCTAAAGTCACCACCAATCCATATCTCACCAAAATTCATACTACGTATCACCACTTTTGCATTTGTGGTGGCCCATACTTTATTCAATACAACTCAACATAGTGCACTTTGGTCTGTAACATCTAATACAGAAAACCAATTGCCAAAGAATCTTATATTTCTAAATACTTTCGCTGCGCTACTCAGATAAAAACAACAATAAATATATCTCTATATTTATAACCAACAAATATATTTTTAAAATATCATGGCAGTCTCACTCGGATTGAGTCTATCTCAATGTCAACAAGTCCATGACCTCAATAATTTTCTCACTTGGCATAACTTTTTGAGTTCACTGTCATATCTAATAACCAACATTGATCAATTCCATCCAATATTCAAACCAACATGTTCACAACCAATATCATAATTAGTAGATAGCCTAATTCCTTGTAGACTATCCCATGAGACAAAAAATAATCATCTCTAATATCCACAATAATGCGAACCTCACCAAGGATTAGTGAGACCCAAAACCAACTTAGGGATTTTTCGCAAAAGACCGAACTAAATTTAGATTTGTAATGAAATAAGAAATACAGAAATTGAAAGATAGATTACCTCGACCCAACATTTATAAATGAAACGCGAACCAAAGGTATAGAGTAACCACCTTGACCCAATGATTATAAGTGAATCACGAACCGAAGGTATAAAGTTTGAACGCCACAAGAAATTCTTGATAAGTTCGAAAAAAGTTCTCTCAAGAACTTAAGAGAAAACTCTCACAATTATATTAATCAAAAGTGTGTATGTTTTTTCCCATGGGATACAAGCCTCTTAAATACGTGGCCAACAATAAAAGAAAACCCTTGGCTAATGAATAGTACACATGAACAGTGTCGGTGAACAGGTACATGAACTGTAGCGGCCACACTTGAAAAAAAAAAAAACTAAAGAAATAAGGAATCCTTGAGAAGTAAGGAAACCCTACTCCTAATCTGAAAAGGAAAAGACTGATTCCTAATCTAAAAAGGAAAAGGCTAATTTGACAATCATGCCTTACAAATTATCAAATAAATTTCCTAAATTAAAATTAAAAGACTAATAAATAAAATAAATATGTTGAATTCCATGGTCCTCATGCCTTGGCCTATTTAAGTTAATGTTTAAGCCCATTCACTTGTCTTGATGAGATGAATTAGGTTTTGATTGTCCGATAGGCCTAATTTGGGCTTAACTATTGTAGATATGGGTCAAGTCTCTTGAATTAGCCCATTAAGTGCTGCGTTGATTTTTCTTTGATCTTGCCCTAATAATAGGCCCAACTTGAACGTGTAACGGATCCTCTGATGGTGCTCATTGATTCTCATCATTCCCTCTCTCTTCAAAAGCATTCGTCCTCGAATCTTTACCATAGTGTTGTTAATAGTTCGGCAATCATCAAACATTCACCAAGTCCCATCCTTCCTAGGCACAAGTAGCACTCGTACCGCACACGAATTCATGCTTTCTCATATGTGTCCTTTGGCCATCAGCTCCTCAACTTGCTTTTGAAGTTCCTTTGTCTCCTCCGAATTATGCCCATAGGTTGGTTGGTTAGGAATCATTGCACCGACCACAAAATTGATTTGATGATCGATCCCTCTGACATCCGCTATACACATCATTATGAAACATGTCCTTATATTCCTGCAACAAATAAACAACAACACTAGGCAAACATTTGTCAATTTAGTTAATAGTAAAACAAGCTTCTTTGTACAAGAGTACAAATATAGGCTGATTTGTATAAAAAACCCTCTTGACATCACTCGCCTTGGAATAAAACCTCACTTGTTTTTATGTTTTTCTCTCATTTTTTTCACTCTCTTTCTCTTTTTCACTCTTTTTTCTCTTTTCACACTCCTCTTTCTCATTTTTATTTTAACTCATCTCACAAGTTTCTTTAAACTCATTCTCTCTTTTCAATTTCATTTGATTCTTATTCTCTTTTTGTTGTTCCATGTCATCTTCTGCAACTTGAGCACTTAGAGCATGCCAAGCCACAAGTATCTCTCCCTCCACCGAGTACTCCACTTCATCATCACAAGCATCTTGAAGTTGTGGCATCTGGTCATCATTACTCTCGCTTTTGATTTCCACTTCTCCATCAACATGTACTATCATGGTCTTTTTATTTGGGCATTGTGAAGCTATGTGACCTACTCCCAAATAGTGAAAATATTAAATATCATGATTATGAGTTTGAGTTTCGGTTTTACCTTTGTTGGTATTGGGCACATCATCTCTCATGTTCGGCGGTTCGGTTTGAGACGCAAAAATAGCCCCTTCATCTCTCCTCATATTAGGCCTCCATGAAGTGGAGGAGCTTGGATTTTGAAATGACTGAGTTCTATTCCTTTTAAGTTGTTATTCCACTTTTATTGCCATGTGCACCATGTCCTTCAACTCCACATAATGTTGCAACTCCACCATGTTGGCAATCTCCCAATTTAGCCCATTCAAGAACATTGTCATTGTAGCTTCTCTATCTTCCTCGACATTAACCTGGATCATAGCGATCTCCATCTCCTTGTCGTAATCATCTACGCTCCGATATCCTTGAGGAAAACTTTGTAACTTCTGGTACAAATTCCTATAGTAGTGACAAAGGATAAACCTCCTCCTCATTATGGCCTTCATTTCCGCCCACGTCTCGATAGGCCTCTCATGGTTTCTCCTTCTATTTATTACAAGTTGATCCCACCATATTATAGCATAATCAACAAATTCAATTACAGCGAGTTTTACCTTTTTATGCTCGGAATAGTTGTGGCACTCAAAGATCAATTCCACCTTCTTCTCCCATTCTAAGTACGCTTTAAGGTCGTTCTTCCCTTGGAACGATGGAATCTTCATCTTGATGTTTCCCAAGTTTTTATCGATCCACTCCCTATACCTATCTCCTCTATTCCTATATTCATGCCTGAATCTGCTCAAACTCACATTAAAGGCGCGATCTTCTTCCTCTACATCATCCCAATCATCAAATTCATATTCATACCGAGGCAGTTTTCTCTCTCGTCGTTGTACATTAAGAACTTTAGGTGGTTGCCCCATTTGTAAATTAGACTCGACTTTGTCTAGTCGCTCATGCATTTCATCAAATTGCGAGTTCAATCGTTCAAACTCTTGCTCCAAGGCTTTGTAGAAAACTTTGATGTCCATCCTTTGCGATGCTTCATTAGACGAGCCTTTGTTTGTTTCTTGAGACATGCTTAATAACCTGCAAAACAAAGTTAGCAAACCTCACAAACACTCCCTCACGTGTTTCCCTCAAGATTGATGGCACTCACGCTCGTGTTTCACTCAATTTGGCTTTTATCCTCTTATGAGTTCACACTCTCTGGCCTTTTTTCACTCTTTAGTTCACTCTTTTAGTTTTTTATTGAACTTAACCAAACTCAATCAGAAATTTCTCGTGATAATTCAAACTCAACAAATAAATTTCACTAAGAATGAGATTTAGGACAAAAGTAAAGTGAACAAGAAAAGCACGGAGGATATGTTTGCGGAATAGAATAAGAAGAAATAAATTTCGAAGCTACTGGATTTATTTATTTTATTCTTTTTTTTTTTTTTTTTTTTTTTTTTGCCGCAACTTTAAATATAGATGAAGATGAACAATACCAAGGAAAAATAAACGAAAATTTAACCAGATTTGATTATATATTTCAGCCAAGAAAAGTTAAAGTTGGAATGAATAGATAACGAAAAATGAAAAAAAAAATGATAGATGAAACCTAATTTAAGCCTTACTCTAATTACCAAATGATACGAACCTCACCAAGGATTAGTGAGTCCCAAAACCAACTTAGGGATTCTTCGCAAATGATCGAATTAAATTCAGATTTGTAACGAAATAAAAAATATAGAAATTGAAAGATAGATTACCTCGACCCAACATTTATGAATGAAACGCAAACCAAAGGTATAGAGTAACCACCTTGACCCAATGATTATAACTGAATCACAAACCGAAGGTATAGAGTTTGAACGCCACAAGAAATTCTTGATAAGTTCAGGAAAAGTTCTCTCAAGAACTTAAGAGAAAACTCTCACAATTATATTAATCAAAAGTGAGTGGTTTTTTCTCCATGGGATACAAGTCTCTTAAATACGTGGCCAACAATAAAAGAAAACTCTCGGCTAATGAATAGTGCACGTGAACAGTGTCGATGAATAGTACATGAACAGTAGCGGTCACACTTGAAAAAAAAAAAAAAAAACCCTAGAGGAACAAGGAAACCCTACTCCTAATATGAAAAGGAAAAGACTAATTCCTAATCTAAAAAGAAAAAGGCTAATTTGGCAATCATGCCTTACAAATTATCAAATAAATATCTTAAATTAAAATTAAAAGACTAATAAATAAAATAAATATGCTGAATTTCATGGTCCTCATACATTGGCCCATTTAAGTTCATGTTTAAGCCCTTTCACTTACCTTGATGAGATGAATTAGGTTTTGATTGTCCGATAGGCCTAATTTGGGTTTAACTATTGTAGATATGGGTCAAGTCTCTTGACTTAGCCCATTAAGTGCTGCATTGATTTTTCTTTGATCTTGCCCTAATAATAGGCCCAACTTGAACATGTAACAGATCCTTTGATGGTGCTCATTGATTCTCATCACACAATATCAACTCTTTTTAAATCCTAATATAATTCTATAATCTCGTAAATTTTTTCTCAAAATATCAACACAACCCAAATTTCAAATAATGAATTTTCTGAAATACGTCTAAAAACACATAAATACCTCTCAACTACATAAATACGTCACAAAACACATAAGTACGTCTTAATTATATAAATATATCCCAAAATACATAAATACGTCTTGAAACACATAAATACGTGTTAACTACATAAATACGTCTCGAAATACATAAATACTTGTCAACTATATAAATACGTATCGAAACACATAAATATGTCTTAACTACATAAATACGTCTTAAACAGGTAAATACGTCTCGAAAGTTTAATACTCACGTAATGTAACGTGTTCAATACTCACGTAATATGTATATAAAAATATTACATAAAACCCCCACTTGAATTTCTAAAATATCGTTTAGGATCAAAAGAAATATATAACTTGAGGTGTTATATGTTCAAATTGAAACTGTAGGGACCAAAGTGAGATTTTAGTCAAACTTCAAGGATACAAAGTGTTTAAACCCCTTTTTATTTTGTTTCATAAAAATAATTTTTGAATGCACAGTGTGTCATTAATTTCGTATTTATTTATTATTTTAAATAAATTAATGAATTATATGAAATTTTTTATTTTTAAGTATTACTTCACTTATTATGAGTAATGGATACCATAATCCAGGTCTAGAGTGGTTGTAACCTATACTCTGATACCACTTGTAATGACCCAGTTTTCAGGATTACAACTCTTTTTCTCCCTTTTATTTTTATAGAGAAATATTGAAAAAATACAAATCACTCTACCGCCACGCTTCCGCTGCTCCACTATGATAAATAAAATAATAATAGATAAAAATATAAACTAATTGTCAATTGACATTAATTTTAAAATTTACTTAACACTGCAAAAGTTTGAACCACTTATTACCACAACTACCTCCAAAGCAACACCACCCTCTAACCTTATCTAACGCTAGTAGTGGACCTGCCTCAACTTGGAGTACCTAAGACAAAATATTTTATCGATGTATTGTCTTCATAATATAAAAATAATTTATGGATCAAGTATAATTATCAAACACCACTTTTCAAAACATAATATAAATATAACCACACGTTGAGCCAAAATGAAATTCTACAACTATCATCACAATAAAACAAATGCATTTAAATTAACTAATCAAATTATTTTGATATATAATAAAATACCGCACACATCTTTTTCTACTAGCTATAGGATCGTTTCATCTCACGATAAGAAGTTATAACAGTACCGTAACCTGTACAATTTAAGGTTGCCATCATTGTTAGGGTCATTCAATATCTCCAATGGTAGGAGCCAACACGTGGTATAAACTACCATATCATGATGATAATCATCATCGTCAACAAGAAGAAGAAGAACAACAACAACAATAACAACAACCACCTATAGGACTTGCCCTCTTGTCAAGTCACAACACAACGTCCTACAGGACATGCCCTATTGTTAAGACCAACAATATTCCGCTAGACATGGCCTCCTGCCGGGATCACATTATGGCATAGAAGTATAATAAATAAAAATTACTTTCCATATTTAAAAAATTTCTCGATCCATTTAACGTTATAAAATACTCAATTTTAATAAATATTTTCTTTTCACATTTTAGTACGGAATTATAATTTGGCAATTTATATAGAAGACAGTACATTCACCTCGATAATTACGTTATTTTTCACACTGTCGTCGTAACATTGACAGGGTCGGCCTCGTATGTGAACCTAACATCAAATAAACTAACTTCAAATAAATAATTAAAATAAATTATTCATTAAAAATCAATTTAAATAAATAATCTAATTCACTAAGTTATTTAATTATCAAATAGAAATTCAACCCCATAATTTTTAGTAATTTTTAACATGAAAATTAAACCCATTGAATTCTTATAGCAAACTAACTCAAAAAAAAGTATCAAATAATCTAATAACTATAATTTAATATTAATAATAATCAAAATTACATTCACTTGCTAATTAGCTATCTACATAAAATATCAACAATTTAATAATTTAATTTAAACTTAATTAGCAAGTTTTTATTTAACAAAAACATCTATTGATAATCTAGCTTATGAATAAAATATTAAATTAATACCAATAAAATTATTAATATTGATGAGGGTATTTTTGGGCTTCTCCGAGTCAACACTTGGGACCCAACCACGTGTCCGTCGTTGTAGTGACAGGGACGCATTCCAAAATTCACAAACGCCACACTGGAGCATACGCCGACCACGAATCCTCCCTGGAACCTTATTTGCATCCAAGGAGGAGCGAGGAGCCCTGCTTAGACGTGTCGCTCTGAGCTCTGCGTCGTGCCCTAGGTAGGTAGTCAGTTTCAGGGACTCAGTCGTTTACCTCGACCAGCTCCTCTTTTTACCTTGTTTCTTCTCCAAGACTCCACGGATCTCCGCTCTCCTCCACCATCTTACCGCCGCAGTCCTGACAAAGGACCGCGGGCTTCGCCAAATGGGCCCAAAAGCCCAAGCCCAACAATTATCTCCCAAACGCCCTGGATTATCGGCTAAATACAGGGTTTCGACTAGTTAATCGTATTTAGGCCCGACTAATCATCTCCAACGCCTATATATATCAGGGGCTATGTAAGCCCGAGGGAGGCGGGAATGACTTACATTACGCGCGAGTTCATTTGTTTACTTACTATATTCTGTACATTTTCTCTCTGAGTACTGATTACCAAGTCGGAGGGGCTTTACCGGGACAAACCCCGGTTTGAGCCTTCTGCAGGTACACTTTTTGTGGAGCAGGACTCTAGACATAGCAGGTCAGTCCTCCTAGGACCCAACATAGCTCACGCGAGGACTTTTCAACTGACGACTCCACCTCAGCAAGAGGACCCACCTGTCATCAGATTGGACCATACTCGAGGTGTGTACCAATTTTATACACCAACAGTTTGGCACCGTCTGTGGGAACCGAGCAAAAAGCCTTCCCCCGATCACTGCTCTCTGCTCAGCTGAGCTTGAGTGATCACAAGGTCCAATTAGATAGATACAAAATTGAAGAACGAGAAGACATGTCAAAAAATCCAAGCGCATACCCACAAGCTCCCACCAACGAGGATAACTGCCCCCTCAATGGTCAGGCAGGACCATCCACTCTGCCACCTGGAACTGCGGGACAAACCTCAGGAGCTGTGGACGCATCTCGGTTTGATCTCCTTGAATGCCAAATGCAAGAGTTCAAGTCAAGTATACAATTCCTCCTCGCGCGCTTGCCACCTCCCCTTGTTCAGGGTGGACCAGCCCTCCAACCCGCAACGCTTGAGAAGCCGCCCCAAAATCGCAATGTTTTTATGGACACTCTGAATGGGCAGCAGCCCCGAGGGCCACCCTCTACCTCGCAACCCTGAGTTTGTGGGACAAGAGAGGGCCCTCCCTGTAATGCCAAGATCTCCACCTCCTTTGCCACATGAATTTGTGCCAAGGGATATGTCGGTGTCCCCTAATGGTCATGCGATTTATCGACCTACTAGGTCCGATCATAGAGGTCAGCGTGATCGTGAGGTTGACTTTTACTCACCTCCCTCCCATCACCCCAATGCCCGGGCTGCGGACAGTCCTATCCAGGGAGAGCCCCAAGCAGGGGAGGTTGTGGAACATCATCTGGCCAACGTAGAAGCCCTTCTCCAAGAGGTACAAGAAGGCCGGGTTGGATCGGGTGTTATTTCGGAGGTGAATTCTCCTTTTGTGGATGAGGTTCTGGAGGAAGTAGCACCGAGACACTTCACCCAACCCCAAATGAGTCCATATGATGGGACTTCAGATCCTGTTGACCACCTTTCTATGTTCAAGTCTCATATGGACATGCAGGTGGCCTTTGTAGCTTTGAGGTGCAGAGCTTTTCCCATCACTCTTATAGGTGCTGCAAGATCGTGGTTCCAAGGTTTGCGGCCAGCATCCATCTCTACCTTCAGAGAACTCGAGCAATTATTCCTGGCTCGTTTCAGTCGTTCCCGGCGTAGGCCAAAGACTGTGGCTCATATCCTCACTCTTCGACAAGAGCCCACTGAATCTTTGGGTGATTACGTTGAGCGTTTCAACCGAGAAGCAAATTTATGCAATGACCTCCCTGACACCGTTGCGCTAAATGCCTTTGTTGATGGGCTCCGGCATCAAAGATTATCCTACGATCTCTACTCTAACCCTACTCTCACACTCGATCAAGCACTAGACCGTGGGACTAGATTCCATGGTGCTGACCTCCGTGATGCAACCAGGAGAGAGCAGGCAGGAGAAAACAAGCCAAGGGAATCAGTAAATGAAGGTTCGAATCAAACCCAATTCTCGAGAAGATTACGAGATGAAGGGAAGTTTAGACCCCTTCCCGGAAACAAGAGGCCACTTTCTTCTCCAGAGCGTCACCAACCAGAGTTTACCCCATTCATGGCCTCAGTGGCCACCGTCTTCACAAAAAACTCAGGGCAAGACTTCTTCTCTCCTCCGCCGCCCTTAAGGGGAAAGCCAGTAGGGAGATCGATGACCCAATACTGTGAATTCCACCAAGACCGAGGTCACTCCACAGAGAACTGTTTCCAACTCCGACAAGAGATTGAAACTCTTGTCCAAAGAGGCTATCTTTGGAACTATATCCAGAGAGGAAATCAGGGGCAGCCTGATGGGGATGAACTATAGGGAGAGCCCTGGGCCTAGAGAAGAAGAGGGAACCGCAATTGTCCACCACCTCGGGGCACTGAGACCAGAGAGAATCACCAACACGTGGATGGTGAAATCAACCATATCCACAGCGAATTCAACTCTGGAGATATATAGAGTCACTAGGGTCACACGTCCGAGTACATACGATTTTGAAATAGAAAAGAATGTGTTGCTCAGGCGCCCGCAGAATGCTGACTAGTTGAAGTACAACTTCTGTAGGGATGATCCACTTTTGTGAACAACTTCCAGTTTGTACAAAGTATGGTAGTTTTGCTTATCTAAATAAAGGATGTGTTTTGTGCAATATGCCTTGTGTTCTCTCCAGTCAATGGTATTCCGACCCCCTAAGACGCGTCTCGGCTCTAGGCGTCACGAGTGATTCTCCACAGCTGTATTCCAACCCCCTGAGTTGCATCCCGGCTCTCGGCGTCGCGAGTGATTCTCCACGGCTGTATTTCGACCCCCTGAGTCGCATCCCGGCTCTCGGCATCGCGAGTGATTCTCCACGGCTGCATTCTGACCCCCTGAGTCACATCCCGGCTCTTGGCATCGTGAGTGATTCTCCACGGCTGCATTCTGACCCCCTGAGTCGCATCCCGACTCTTAGCGTCGCGAGTGATTTTCCACGGTTACATTCCGACCCCCTGAGTCACATCTTGGCTCCGGCGTCGCGAGTGATTTTTCATAGCTATATTCTGACCCCTTGAGTTGTGTCCCAACTCTCGGTGTCGCGAATGATTCTCCTCAGTGGTACTCTGACCTCCTGAGTCGCGGATAATTCTCCAAATCAATATCCCGACTCTCGGCGTCACGAGTAACTCTCCACAAGTCTCATCCCGGCACTCAGCGTCGAGGGTGACAACCAGACTCTCTCCGGAAGTCAATAGTCTGTACCCGGGGACAGACTTAGGTCATCCACCAAGGGTGGGGCATTGATTGGGTTTGAGGGCCTGCAGCTAAGTACCTCTCCCTACCAGTCGACTATGAGTCCGGCATTCTAAAAGGGAAAGTGCTCATGCATGGACTAAATGGAGATAACCTGAAAGGGTTCTTGAATGAGCCTGACTACGGAGAACTCCCCGATGACCGGTCATAGGGGTCCAACCACCGTGTTGCGCTCCTGTGGACCGAGAGGATTAGCTACCCTGGGAAACCCTACTCCTAAGTTCACGACACGATTTCCTCGCAATCAGTTCATGTCCCGAACTGGGGGGGCTAGTGGACTATGGTCCTGGACAGAGACGAGAAGTTCTTGAAGTTTTTGTAAACTTTTCAAAATTTTACAACTCTAAAAACTATGCTAGGCAAAGAATGACTTGGCGAAAACGTTGAGAGAAATGAGTAGACTCTGAAGTACCCTGGTAATGCCGCTTAAAAGCTTACACGCTCGCGCGCAAAAAAACAGGAATAAGCGAAAAGGAGTCTACAAAATCCTAAGTCCTGAAAAGGCGATGGTCCGAGCTTAGTCTTCTCTACCCTCGTTGTGAGGGGCGTTCGTGCGAGGGGAAGTGGATTTAATCTCACCCTTCTCGGGGAGCCCTCGTCAGCACTGTCCGCCTCGGCGTCCTTGTGCGTGGCACCATCTTGAGGTTCAGCCTCAATGCTTCGTAACCAGAACTACCAGGTGCGACGGACACTGCCTTGCCGTGTCACTCCTAGCCGACAAGGTCCAGTAACGACCTTCTCCAAGAACGTCATCCAGGAGTGTCGTCTAGAAATTTCACCACATCTCCTCGGCCCGGCGTCGTCTAATTTGGCTCCCCCTGTCCTACCGTGCTGCCTCAGGCCGACTGGGCGCGGATGAGAGTCTATCCCAAGTGGGGCGCTGGTCCCTTGGGGCCAGCGTGTGGCGCTGGCCTTGGGCCAGTGTGAGGGGGGAAGGGGGCTGCCCCCTCCCCCCTCCTTTTGTTTCATTTTAATTAAATTGCCCCCTTAAATTTCAAGTGGGGGCACAACCCCTCGCCTTCCTGCCCGTTCACAGCACGCACTCTCTTGGGGCTTGCATTAATTTTTTCCACAGTAAAGGCCAGTCCGTGCTCAGGGCCTGTTCACGGTGAATGTGTGTCACCCTGAAAATCGAAAAAATTTGAGGCCACCCTGCCGTGCTACTTGACCCCGGACCCCGGCGGTATGGGAGCGTATTTCAATTTAGCTCCTCTAAAAAAGTTCAACTCTTGAAAAATCGTCGCTGTGAAACCGAAAAAATTCGGGGTCGCCCTACCGTGCTACCTGACCCCGGACCTCGGCCGTAGGGGAGCATATTTCAAATTAGCTCCTCTAAAAAACTCCAACTCCTAAAAAATTGTCGTCCTAAAAATCGGAGAAATTCGGGACCGCCCTGCCGTGCTACCTGACCCCGGACCCCGACCGTATGGAGGCCTATTTCGAATAAGCTCCTTAAGAAAAAACTAACTCCTGAAAAAATATCGATCAGAGGTGTTTCATGCACTACGAAGTCTCTAGGATGCCCGTTTAAACCAAGAATTAATATCCCTGACCGTCTCACTTCTCTCGTCGCACAGGGCTAGGGGGCTACTGATAAAGGTATATGTTTCGGCTTCTCCGAGTCAGCACTTGGGACCCAGCCACGTGTCCGTCGTTGTAGTGACAGGGACGCATTCCAAAATTCACAAACGCCACACTGGAGCATACGCCGACCACGGCTCCTCCCTAGAACCTCATTTGCATCCAAGGAGGAGCGAGGAGCCCTGCTTGGACGTGTCGCTCTGAGCTCTGCATCGTGCCCTGGGTAGTCAGTTTCAGGGACTCAGCCGTTCACCTCGACCAACTCCCCTTTTTATCTTGTTTCTTCTCTAGGACTCCACGGATCTCCGCTCTCCTCCACCATCTTACTGCCGCAGGCCTGACAAAGGCCCGCGGGCTTCGCCAAATGGGCCCAAAAGCCCAAGCCCAACGATTATCTCCTAAACGCCATGGATTATCGGCTAAACACAGGGTTTCAACTAGTTAATCGTGTTTAGGCCCAACTAATCATCTCCAACGCCTATATATATCAGGGGCTATGTAAGCCCGAGGGAGACGGGAATGACTTACATTACGTGCGAGTTCATTTGTTTACTTACTATATTCTGTACATTTTCTCTCTGAGCACTGATTACCACGCCGAAGGGGCTTTACCAGGACAAACCCCGGTCTGAGCCTTCTGCAGGTACACTCTTTGAGGAGTAGGACTCTGGACATAGCAGGTCAGTCCTCCCAGGACCCAACATAGCTCACGCGAGGACTTTTCAACCGACGACTCTACCTCAGCAAGAGAACCCACCTGTCATCCGACTGGACCATACTCGAGGTGTGTACCAATTTTATGCACCAACAAATAATTAGATTCCAAAAATAATATTTGTCATTATTTTATTAATTTATTTAACTAGAATTTTAAGAATATATATATATATATATATATATATATATATATATATATATATTCTAATATACTCTTCCATATAATACATACAAATATATATACACAAGTATATTTGCATGCATATTAATATCTTGACACCAAAGTACATAATTAAGTAAATAATCAAAACTAATAATTAAAATTAATTATCTTGAAGAAAACTCTTGAAAGATATTGATGAAACTCTTGAAAGTAAGCTATGAATGCCATCGCCTTAACTCAATCTTTCCCATTTTTATTTATTTTATTTATTTATTTTTAAACCTTATCAAATCACCTTGATAATGATGAATAGATATTGATTTTAATTACACATATATCTCCTAAGAGTTTGTAAATATTTTCTCAAACCCAAAAGCATTTTAAAAGTAAATTTCAAAATTGCATATTAACCCCTAAAATTTCTAAAGTCAAGTCAAATTAACATATTAATTCCCAAGGTTCATAAAACAAAATTTTTGAATATCATAACAACCCTTATAATTTTTAATGTGAAATTTAAATTACACATTAGACCCAAATATTTTCTAAATGTTATAAAATACGATTAAAAATATATACATACAGAAAATCGGGTCTTACAATCCTTCCCCCCTAGAAGGAATTTCGTCCCGAAATTCAAGTAACTTCAGTAAACAAATG
This sequence comes from Eucommia ulmoides, assembly GCA_016647705.1. Taxonomy (NCBI): domain Eukaryota; kingdom Viridiplantae; phylum Streptophyta; class Magnoliopsida; order Garryales; family Eucommiaceae; genus Eucommia; species Eucommia ulmoides. Next base: position 101,191 of record JAENRU010000468.1, read on the forward strand.
CGGTTATTTACTCCTATGAACATTGATACCTATATTGTCAACAATATGACATTGAGCATATGTATTACCCACTAATTGAGTAATATTAACATACAATGAATATAATGTACTGCATGATGCATATGTACTACTCTATAATAAGTAATATGATTCCAAACTCACCTCTAAACAGCCATTTCTACTCAACGACCCATCATATGATCCACTACTGACACGCCACTAACACCGAGTCTACAAAATTTATAACCTAAACTTTGATATCACTTATAACGACCCGGTTTCCCATGGCTACCACGTTGTTTCTTCCTTTGGAGAATTAATACTAAAACTAAATAACCAATATTTTATTTTATAAAAATCTGAGAAATTTTACAAATTACGACAATCATTATAATTATTGATTTATTGAGTCAATTTTACAACAGTAAATAATAAATACAATTATTATAAAATTAAATAAAAATTCAAATAAAATTTCATGCGCAACACTATTTTCATAGCCCCTGGAATAAAAATTGTGGGGTTGTGAGCTAAAGCTTAGTAGAATTTTTAACTTTTTTACTACATGCATTTAATCAATTCATAAATAAATACATAGACATATTTTCCACGTAATTTTTCACATAATAATCCTAAATATTTCATGAAAACTAAGAATTAAAAATTAACAACAATTTTAGCATAAATCACATGATAAAGAGAGAGAGGGAGATTAAATACAAATATTAAAAAAGTTAGAAATTCTACCTAACATTTTAACCGAAACCGACGTATAGATTTTGTTGTTCTCTTCATATATTTTCTTTTTTCTCGCTCAAAACAATCAGAGTTAAAACACACACACACACACACACACACACACACACACACATACACACATATATATATGTCAAACATATATCAACAAAATCATACATGTCAAACATATATCAACATGCATATATAACATTTTTGTGCTATTGACAACACAATTCATTTTTTTATTTTATTTTATCTTATATTATTTATACTAAATATCCCGCTTAAAATAAATAACGTATCAATTATATCCCAAAACTCTTAAAATTATAATTTAAAATAACAAAATAGTCCCAAAACTTGAAAAGTCAATTTAAAATTAACATTTAACCCCCCCAAAAATTATCAAATATTTATTTGTACTATAAATTTTCATAATATATAAACAATCCCAAAAATATTAAATTTAAATAAAATAATATTTTCAAAATATAAATTTCTCGGGGTATTACATCACAACTCAACAACCTATCCAATGGTCTAATACTGACATGACACTAACACTGAGTTTACAGAATCTATAACCTAAGCTCTGATACTCTTGTGGGAAGAAACTTGTGAATTTTTTGTATTTGTGAGTATGATTAAATTAGACATATATGGGACGATGTCTAATTAGGGTAATTAGGATTTGATCTTTAACTTATGAAAATGATTAGGTTTGATCTTTAGCATGTTAAAAGTTTTAGGTTTTGATTTTTCCTGTAATATAATTAGGTTAGTCTTTAGTTTCGTAAAAAAATAAGGTTCTTCCTGAGCCTGTGAAAAAAGGAAAAATGCAAAAGTGTAATGGTTTGATTCTAAGCTTGTGAAAAGAATTAGGCTAGTCTTGAACCTATAAAAATTATTGTAAGGGCTTGATTCTTACAAGGGAAAGGAATTAGAGGAATAATGAATTGCAAAAGCCCTGTGGAGCTTAGGGTACTAGATACAAGTAAGAGTAGCTTGCCGAATTAGGATAAATCGTTGTGTGATGCTTTTCTATTTTTGTTGTTTGATTGTGTATTTAGTTAAATACGTTTCTGCAGTTATGCAAGATAATAATCAATTAAGAAAATTAATAACTTGTATATTTGAAGATTTAATTGTTTAAATTTTCATAACTACCCAATTTACCCCTCACTTGGGTAGATATATGGGCCAACAATGTGGACTATTGTTAAGTGAAATAATAAGTGAACTGAAATTTTGAATGTTGAGTGAACATTCACACAAAACGCGTTAACTATTTATTTAGTGAAATATTGAGTGGACTGAAATTTAGTAAATATTCACATATAATTTCCAATGGCACGGTTCATAAATAAGAATAAACGGGGAAGGTTTATTGGGGGCTTTATTTCATAGTGTTTTTTTTTGTTTTTTTTTTTTTTTTTTTTTTTTTTGTTTTTTTTTTTTTTTTAATTACAAACTTAATTATTTGAGTTAGAATTTTTTAAATAATTTTATCATATTTGAAGGACTAAATAATAAAATTTTCAATAATTATTAGTATATAAAAATAATTATTTTTTATTTCATATTTATATTGTACTTTTAATCCGTGCATCTAAGATATGAATACTAATTATAATTACTAATATAGAAAATGATACAAGTATACTTACAATAAAATACATTTTTTTTTTACTCTAAAAAATTATATAGAGGTTTTTATTATTTAGTCGTTATTTAAGAGACCATGTATAAAAAAAACCTTTTGAAAAGTTCACTTAGCATTCAGACCTTACAGTACACCCAATTAAGTTTTTAGTCATTTGACAGACAAAAAGACTCGTTAGAAGACAATTATACCCCTGAAACTCTCTCATTTATGTTAACGTTTTCTCCATTTTTATTCCTCTCACTCCACAATCCACGTTCACTCTCTTTATCATCTATCCTCTCTCACTCTAACATTTCTATCTCTAGATATCAGGACTCCTTTGAGCCATTGCGAAGATGACGACCTTTGTCGCCGATCTTGACATAGATCTCACCGCTTACCTCGCTCTCTCTTCGATCTGGTGACGACCCTTCCGATTCAACATTATCGCTCGTCGTCATTCATCGTTCCAAATCTAAGAACGATAATCCTAGTTTGTTCTCAGATTCTTCTAATTCGAATTATTTCGATTTATTCTCATATTCTTAAGATTTCGAACGACTTTTGTTTGATTTGTTCTCATATGTTTCGATTTTGAAAATCTTTTGTTCGATGTCCAGGTTATCATTCTCAAATTTGCTCTCTACATTCGATTTCGTGCTTTTGATTTCGATTTCAATTTCGAAATCCTTGACCAGAATCAAAGGTTTTGACTTCAAGATCTATGGTTTGCTCATCGAATCCGGCTTTTCATTTGGGTTTCAGGCTTTCGAGCCATTGTCAAATCTCCATTGGCGCCTGCTTGGGCGACCTTTGATTTTCTAATCCTCTTCCAGTTCGTCCCCTAAAATCAGAAGAGTCATTGCCTGCTCAATAATGGTGGTGTCTATCTATTTTCTCCTCAATGATGGTGGTGTCTGTTAGATATATGGGTTCACGATGGTGGTGTCTGTATAGAAAATCTCCGATTATGAATGACGATAGTGATATCTGGGTCACGTTAACGTAATTAATCACATTAACGTCATTCACGATGGTGGTATGCTTTATCTCTCTCTACCTCTCTCTCTTTTTTTTTTTTCTTTTTTTTTTTCGATTGATGAAATGGGTTTTCTCTGATGTGTTTTTAGGTGGGTTCAACACTACTCACGTCGTCACACGATGAGTTCTTGCAACCCATCTCTCTCTATGAATGGCGGGGTACAAAATCAGGCGCCTTTGGACTGTTAAATCCGTCGTAGATCCTGACGAAAACCCAGTTGTGTTCTTCAGAGACGATAACATAAACTCGATCCTCTTCGACGAGTATAAGGCGTCGTCGGCATCGCCTCCGGAACCATTGTCCTTCGTCGTCGGTTGGTATGCTTGGCTTACATTTTTGTTATGATCGGAGATGGTACCAGCGGCGATGATGGTAGGGTGGTGGAGGTCTAGGTTTTGTTTAATGTTTTTTTGATTATATTGAAATATAGATTGATTATGCTCAATGGTAGTGGAGGTGCATGGGGTGTTCATTTTTACGTTAACGTTAGTGTTTATGTGATTTTTGCACATATATTTTTCTGAACAACATGACTCTGTTAACGTTAACATAGACGAGACCCCAAAAAATGTGCATTTAACGTTAATGTCAGTGTTTTGCTTTTTGATTTCTCACATATGGGTTTCCAGACAACATGAATGCGTTAACGTTAACACAAGGAAACCCTAGAAAAATGTGTATTAACGTTAACGCAAACCCAAATGCTTTGACATTTAACACAGAGAAGCCCAAAAAATATTCATTAACGTTAATGCACACCCAGTCAATAGTATGGAGCAGAACATTAACATAAATATTCAAGCAAAATACGTTAAATATTCAAGCAAACAAAAAACAAAATACCTTAACGATAAAACCATAGTTCGATGGTAAAAAATGTGTTAACGTTAATGCACAAAACAGATGAAGAAAGATGCGGCAACGTAAAATGCACACACAAAAAAAATAAATGAAAATGCGTTAACGTTAACGTGAAATTCAAATCGTAGTTTTGTAACATAGATAAGGTTTGAGAAAAAAAAAAAGCGTAGGCATTGTGTATTGTTAAAAATGATTTAACGTTAACGCACACAAAAACAGACGAGACGCTGAGTTAACGTGACACACAAAAAATAACATGAAATATAATAACATTTTTAAGTTAACGTTAATGTCATGTGAGCATATTTTTATCTTTTGCATAGGATAAAAATGGCGGGATCGTAAATAAACATTAACAGAGGGGATCAGAATGGAGGATTTTTTTGTAAAGAGTTGGTAGGGTCTAAAAACTTAATAGATATTGTCAGGAAATCTGAATCCTCAACATGCTCTCTTTAGAGAACTAAATAATAAAAGAGTTTATACCATTTATCTCCCCTGTTATTTTGTTCTAAACCAGATACATCTCCTGTCATTTTATAAATACCAGTAATTCATTTGACCATATTTTTTGTGTAAAAAGACATAATTGCCCTTTATTTTTAATTCTATTATATATATATATTTAAAAATTCACTAAAATTTCTATTTTTAAAAATATACTTTTGACCCTCTATTTTTTTAAAGTAATTTTTAGGGCTGGCAAAACAGGTATTTACACGATGACATGACACGAGCCCGATACGAAATTATCAGGTATCGGGTCATTATCGTGTCAGACCCGATAATCTGATAAGAAATAATGCAGGTTATTAGGTTGACCTGATAACCCAATAGGTTACACGATAAGACACGATAAGAATTTCGTGTATTCAGGTTACACAATAACCTGAGGTCTAATAGGTTACCCGTTAATTTAATAAATTATTTTTACACCCCCAAATTATCAAATATTATAATTTAGTACCTAATATATATATTCACATTTTCCTAACCCTACTCATTTAGTCAACTTAACAGGTTAATAGGTCATTAACGTGTAATGGGTTAACGTGTAATAGATAAGTTAATGTGTAATGGAAACCTATCAGGTCTTATCGTGTCGTATTTACCTGATAGGTTTCATATCATCGTGTGACACAAAAAATTATCGTATCGTGTCGTGTTTGTATTTGGGTAGTCTGACACGATATATTTATCATATCGTATTCGTATTTAGGTCTTATCGTATAATGACCTGTTATACGACCTGTTACCTGGTTTGCCAGCGCTACTAATTTTCATTATTTCACTTTCTAATCCAACAAGCCAAAACTTGCAGTGTTCTTCCTTGCCTCTTGAGTCTTGAGGGCGTAGACAACGTCCATAGCGTTGACCGCTGATTCTCTCGCCATCGTCCTAATCACCGGCTTGGTAAACCTCTTTGCTCTGCCCTGGCCGAGCCCCTTGCTTCCCTTGCCACGGCCCAACCTCCTCTCATCCTCTCTCTCTCTCTCTCATCTTCATATTCATAAATTGTCGGAAAATGCCATCGTTTCCAAGACCAGGCTTAGTCACAATTTGTGAAATCAATCGAGAACTTTGTATGTTACCTATTCTCTCTCCCACTTATAGCAATATCTTCTTTATCCTAGCATTCAATTCTCTGTTTAATTGCCCGCAGTCACTGCCGAGAACATATCCGACGATCGAGCAAAAGAAGCTTACGGAGAAATACTTGTAATTTGTTTTTTCATCAATTTATGTGTATGTTTATATATGTCTCGAGATATTTTTTAATATTTTCCTGCAATTCTACTGGGTAATTTAAGGGCACTGTATTCAGTCCGGTTCCGTTTAAGCAACTGACTCCGAGTTCTGAGCAAGGCACGGAAGAGCAAGAAACAATATTAGACTCTGTTGGAAAGAAGGGTTTATCGGCACTGCAGGCAATCTTTACTGGTTCTCTCCTATCGTTTTTTCGTCCAAATGATGTATGGTTTTCTAATTTTCCATGTTCCCCTTCATCTTCACTTGTAATTTGTCCAAATTCACCATATTGCTGGGATAGAGTCCTGCTTATTTACTTTAAACTAGTTATTATGTATTGTCAGCATTTGTTATGTGAGCAATCTTCTGAATGAGACTGTGGTGATAATTTGTCTAAGCTTTCCAACTATGAGTCTAGGACACTGTTCGAATCTACCTAATTGAATAGTGGAATCTTGTGATGATTTTTTCTCTCATGTAACAGTTCAGTATTTAGGTTCTTAGAAACATTACTTTGTACCTTAATTTTGGTTGACTTGGAAAATTTCCCACATATCAATGATCCTCCTCATCTTTCTTCAAGATCGGTGGGCGGTTATCACATATCACAAGAAGAAAACAAGCTAGACTTGGTGTGATTGATTTTCTATGCCAACATATAACATAAATGGTTAAGAATAGTGATACTGTTATCTCAAAATTACTGTGCACTTTAGAAGACAAGATTAACAATAATAAGAAAGACTTGCAAGAGTATATTTTCTATTAGCGCACAAGAAAAATAACGAGTTAGTATTGTCGGATAGAACTTGAAACTAAGTATTGGAATCTAAATGTTGTATTTTAAATGTTGAAAGTGTTAAAGTCACCGAAAACCAATTTAAAACTATTTGGTTATGCACACAAAGTTAAGCAATGAATCTAATCATGTTATTTAAATTTGATAAATAGAATTACTAAGTACAAATCACAATATTACAATAAGAAAGCAAGTTAGACTTGGAGTGATTAATTATTTTATGCGCAAACATATCAGACTAATGATTAAGCATATTGATAATATTATCGCAAAATTACTCTAGAAAACACGATTAATAAATAACAAGCAATACAACAAGGTTATATAGTTTAGCAATGCAAAAGAAGAATAACATGAGTAAGGTGTTTTTGGATAAAACTTGAAACTAAATATTGGAATTTGAATGTTGAATTTTAAATGCTGAAAGTGTTAAGTCATCGGAAACAAATTGAAAACTATTTGGTTATGCACGGAAATTTGTGCATTGAATCTAATCATGTTATTTGAATTTGACAAATAGAAATATTAAGGACAAAACATTTTCAATTTGCCAATTAGATGCTTTAATACTTGCATTTGAAATACCATCTTCAAGGTCGGTGGGGATATCGCATATCACAATAAGAAAACAAATTCGACTTGGTTTGATTAATCTTTTGCACAAACATATGATTAATCATATTGATAATATTATCGCAAAATTACCATAGAAAACACGATTAATAAATAACAAACAATACGGCAAGGTTATATAGTTTGCAATGCAGGAGAAGAATAACGTGTTAGATGTTGTTGTATGAACTAAATGGGCTTTCAATTTCAAAGCTTATCTTTACTAATCACTCAAATTGAAAATGGTAACCTTCTTTGGAGAGTTGCACCAAAATTTACATCAGCATCTTTAGTTGAATCAGTCATACCATCTAATGGCACTGGTCCAAGCAAATGTTCTTTAAATTGAACATAAACAAGAATATATTGTATACTTGACTGAGCAACTTAGTTCTTTTTTTTTTTTTTTTTTTGTAGATGCAAACAACTATTAATGAGAAGAAAGTGGGGACAGTGAATAAAATAAAATAAATTAAATTAAAAGAAGAAAAGCACAAATGACATATTGGGTGCGAGATAACCTAATCGGCCTTATTCTGCATTAAATTCTAATCGACCTTATCTTGCCTTAAGTTCTCAATTTCAACTATTTTAGCAAATTCTACCCAATGTTTGAAGGTACTCAAATCGAATTACCTTTTCCATCCTTCATGTTAATTGCTACTCAATTGTGTGTTTCCTCCATTTGTTATATGCAACCCAACTTCTTTGTGTAAGCCTATAGAGGCTTGAACTTCCAACCTAAATTCATGTGACTAAATTAAAATAAGAGAAACTAAATCAAAAATGGAAATCATGATTGAAATAATGGGCACTATGAGGGGATAACCTGATCGGCCTTACCCTACCTTTAAAGTTCTTTGGGTGGCGTTTGGTAACCATTTCTATTCCCATCCCATACAGTGGGATGAGAATAGGATAGGATGAGAATTTTGTTTCCTTCTTGGGAGTAGAATCGCGTTTGGTAATGATAATTTTTTTTTGTTTTGGGAATAGAATCGCGTTTGGTAACGATTTTATCCTAAAATCAATTTTTTTTTTTTTTGTTTTGAGAACATTTTTTTTTTGTTTTGGCTGGACGGTGGCGGCGGCAGTTGGGCGGTGACCGATGGGTGGCTGACGGTGGCATCCGGCGCCAGAAGTTGCCGGATAGTGGCATTCGGCGCCAGAAGTTGCCGGACGGCGGATGAACAGTGGCGGTGGCCCTCTTTAATTTTTGGGAATGGGATGGGAATAATGAAAAACAATTTTTTTTTGTTTCTCATTTCTTAAGAAAAAAGTTGGCACAATTATCAAATAGGAATGGAATGGGAACGGGAAAAAAAATTACCAAACACTATTCCCAAACAGAAATCCCAAAAATCTGGGAATGGGATGGAAATTTCTGGGATGGAAACGGTTACCAAACGGGGCCTTAGGAGTCTAAGCGCAAGGCGCAAGGTGAGACGCATGCCTGAGTGAAGTGTGGAGCACACTATATGGGACAAGTAATATATTTCTTGATATTATTTATTATTAATAAAGATATTTCTATCCTTAATTTAATTATATAGTATTTAGAGTTATAAATTATAATACAATCAATTATATCTCTAAGGAACCACACAATATTACAAATATTAGAATCATTTAATATCTTCAATAATCAAAAGATCCAAGAGGTTAAATCCATCCAAAGATTTCAAAAGACACGCTTCAAGTGCTAAAGAGAAATCAAAAAGATCAAAAAATCTATATAAACATGTTAATGTGTTTGATTTTGTAATTAAAAAGGCATGCTTCAATATTTTGTAATTAAAAAATGTATTTGAACTTGGGACCTTATTTTTGGTAACTTGGTATGCGTTAGGTATTATCCAACTCATTTGTGTCAAAAAGTGGTATAATGAAAATAAATGCAATATATAGAACAACTTCAATCATGCACACCTTTCTTGAGCCTTGTGCCAAGGCTTCTATGGTGCGCGCCTTGTGGGACGAGCCTCGCCTAAGACTAGTAAGGTCAAGGGGTGAGCCTTTGTGCTCTTGGAGCCTAGGCACACCTTTGACAACTATGTCTCAATCTCACAATTTTTTCCCAATGTACGTATGTACTCAAAGCGAGCTACCTTTTACATCCTTTATGTTAATTGCTACTCAATAATGCATGTCATTGGTGTGCTAAAAGGGGTACCATCCGCAACTTCTTTGCGTAAGCTTATTGGTGCATGAACTTCCAAACTAAATTCATATAGCTACTACCTTTCGCTAGTAAATTTGGGAAGTCCTATTAAACTGAATGGGACTTAAAATTCAACCTCACTTGCAATCCGGGCTAGTATGTGAAGCGACTAAACAAAGATTAGAGGGCCTAAGATGGCCAGATTATTCGGGGAGAAATGGAGGTTTTCCAAAATCTAGCTATTATATTGTCTTAGTAATCATCCTAATGAGAATAAGTGAAGTAGCCCCTTGAACTTCTATGTTAGTTTTGGAGACTCCATAAACTGACATAGGAATTAAGACCCAACCTCTGTTGCAACTCTAGTTCGCACGTGGAGTAATTGAAGAAAGATAAAAAGAAAGGATAGAATAGATGTCAAAGATGGTCATACTACTTGGAAAGAGACAAGTGAGGCTTCCCAATGCCATATCTGATATAACTTATAAGCTAAGGAGAAGCCAACCTTTACCTTTGGGAGTCAAATGAAAACAATTAGGGGCCCCATAAGTTTAGGAGTTGGTCACTAAGATACAATAATATGTCATGAACATCTTATCTGTTTAGATGTGCTAAAATACACCCCTGGAGCATTTGTCGAGGAAAGTGAAGTGTTTTTTCTTATTTTTATTCTTGGCAACACACTAACAAGATTTAACTCGTCTCCTTGATATTAATATTTTGTAGGTAAAACTATTACCTGAGGTTGATCTTCATCGCTTGAGTTGGCACCAACATAAGCCTATTTTAGCATTTATTTTTGGTTCAGATCATGTTATGGTTCGTGATTATGCAGATTCAGGTCTCTCATTTTTTTTCCCATTTGGTAGAACAGTCCATCTTTTCTCTTTTGCACTTGCTTCTATAACTTGATATCACTAATCATTTAATGGAAGTCTTTTTAAGTGACACATTTTATCTTTGAAGCGAGCCCTTATATTTTTCTTGTATTAGAAGGAGAAGATCAATGCATTTTGACACATGAGTCCCAAAGAGACGTTACACTTCTGGAATGGAGGCCAAATGGCGGGAAGACACTTTCCGTGGCGTGCAAGTTTGTATCATGATATTTTGTTAAACCCTTGGTGTAGGCTTAGTATCAGTTATGGTACTACAACTACCTACCTAATTTTGATGGCGAATATTTATCATTTCATGGATTAAACAGGGGTGGAATTTGTATATGGGCTGCTTCTTTTCCTGGAAATACGGTATTAATCAGATGTGGGGTTACTTCAAGCACCCTAGCAAGGGGTTCAACAAGTCGATGGACTCTTGTTGATTTTCTTCGAAGTCATGATGATGAACAAATTACTGCACTTTCTTGGAGTCCTGATGGAAGATATCCTACATAGCTTTCCTATATTTTTTGTGATAATTATTAATTTAGGATATGGTGAAGGCAAGCCTTAGCGCAACGGTAAATGTTGTCGCCATGTGACTTGGAGGTCACGGGTTCAAGTCGTGGAAACAACCTCTTGTAAAAAGTAAGGTAACGTTGCTTACAATAGACCTAAGTGGTCCGACCCTTTCCAGGACCCCGTGCATAGCGGGACCTTTGTAGCACTGGGCTGCTCTTTTTTTATTTATTCATTTAGGATATGGTCATTTGTATTGGTCTCTCACTCTTTCACACCTATGATCCACTCTAACATTTGTTTTCTTTCTTTCTTGTGCATTTAGTGGTCTTTCCTTATATGCCTTGTATGGTACTACTCTTTTTATATGAACTGTGGGAGATGACCATGTAACTTCCTTGCTCTGTGTATGAAATATGAATATGTTCTGTTGTTTCGGCAAATTTAAGTAGTTGTAGATATTCTCTATGTTTCAGTATAATGCTTCAATTTATTTTTCGGTTGGAAGAAATCAGCCGCTCTTGATACTGTAGTTATTTGAGCAATTTCGGCCACTGGTTTCTGAAGTTTTGGGTGATTCCATTTTTGTCTCTAAATTTCTACTTGTCTATATTTATCCCTAAAATTTTTGTATTTTTCTATCTGCGTCTATCTAACAATATCCATCCATAAATCAATTGAAGAATGGGAAAGCAAAAGGAATGTAACACGCTTAATACTTCCAATGGTTAATACTTCCAATGCCTTTTTTTCTCTACCCTCCCTCCCCCGCTTGTCCTATTTGCAAACACGTAAGAAATTGGACTTGTTATGACAATATTCAAATCAAATTAAGAGATATAGTTCAATGAAGGCACAAATGAAATCACCATTACACTTCACTTACCAGTTGTGTATTTTATAGTGTAGCATTTCTGACAGATAAACTGGAAATAGTTTTACTTAGCAAAGAAAGAAAATATTCTTAACTCTTCCTCACATATCTGGCATCCGCTTCGTACGAGAGCTCGTCATTCACCGTTTGGGATGTTTCTCAAGGTAAATCACTTTCCTATTTTACTCTTCTAATGTTATGAGCAATGCATATTTGTTTCTTATTCTCTGTAGAAGCTGATAAGGGACAAGGTTTGTTTTGCTAACTTGTTGGACGATTTTAATTAGTACTAGGATTAGTGTTTAGTGTTCATTATTTGGGCTTCCTCTTTGCCATCTGTTTTTCCTATTTGTAATTGTATATAGTGATTCGAATTAATATTTAATGTAAGGAATCTGTTTAAAAAGTAATAATAGTGATCCAAGTGCTTAACATGATGGAAAAAGTTTCAGTTGTTTCTCCTTTCAAGATTAGGCATAAATTTTACATAATCTCTTAAAGTTTTAATCCTCTATATTCCTCAAATTTTATACAGTTAAAATGCTTCAAAAGTTTATAAATAAAATAGATTTTTGGTGATTAGGTTGTAACTGCTACTTAATAATTCAATTCGGATAAAAAAAATATTATAACTGCTACTTAATAATTCATTTTGGATAAAAAAAATAAATAGTAGTTGAATAAGGATGAAAAAATTGTCAGACTAAAACACCATTCTAATTAAAAAAATCACCCATAACGCATTCACAGATTTTTGGCGATTGTATCCAAGTAAAGAGAATTTCCGAAAATTAAAAAATTTAACATCTCGGGATTCAGTAATTGATTTTTGAAAAGAGTGTATTTTTGAAGTCTAATTTTTAGTATCTTTAAAACAAAAGTAAACCAATTTCTTGTTATATTTTGACTTTTGAGTATCACCACAAGATTTTTCAGTATTTAAAAAAACGTCTATTTATAGACGTTGGGCCGTAGAAATTTTTGAGTGATATTAGGTCCTAAGAATTTCTCACTTGGAAAAGGTTTTTGGGAGAAAATGAAGAATTAAAAATAAAATAGAAGATAGATGATATTTACCAATAACAATTCTGAGAAGAATGAGTTAAAAAAAAAATCTTAAGAAATTCTCAATAACATTGATTGAGATATTTCTCTGTGGTGCTGGACCTTGAGAATTTTACTATGATTTAAGGACCTTAAATTTTTCACCAAGATAAATAAAGAAGAACAAGTTATCTAATAGAAATATTATTCCACCTTGTGTCAAAAATATTGTGTTCAGGCATAGTAGTCAGTCACAAAAAATCACTTGCATTGTTTATGGCTGTCTTGATTCTATATTTTTCAGATGAAAATGACACCGGATGTAGTGACTTGCATTCTTGGCAAGGTCTCGTTTCCTCCTGTACATTATGGAAATGATACAAGATGAATGGGTTTGAACATAATCACAAAAGCCGTCAAACCCATAAGTCAATCATATGCGTATTGGTCTATTGGAATAGCTCGATTATTGATGATTCTAGAAAGTCTTTCTAATTCTCAAACGTCCTTGGCCAATGAACTTCTTAAGCTAAGCCATGTTGATATTTCTGTTTTCTGAGGATGGTGGATCCCATCTTGCGCACTCGTATGTCTCAGTATGTAATCCACATACCCACTGAATACTGCTCAAAATCTGTGGTTTGGACATTTGGGGTCCTTTGATAGAACTGAAAATTAAGTATTGTAAACTTACAAATATTGAATTTATGGTACTGAATTTTAAATCTTGAATTTCTTAGGTTCTGAATGTATTAAATACCTTTTTTAATTACTTCTAACCTCACAAACTTTATCTTTGTACTATTTGGTCTCTAAAATAATCTTTACAACTTTCTCTTTTAAGATATTCTCTCCATTGTTTTTCTTAATTTTGCACTCTATCTCTACAATTATTTGTGTAATTTGTTTTCCAAGATTTTGTAGTAATGGTGTTTAATGGTGGTTGTGATAGATGATGTTTGATGGTTTTAAATGATAAGTGCTAAAAAATGAATGATACATTACTTTAAATTTTGAAATAATGTTATCAAATGGGCCCTTAGTATATCAAAGTATAACAACGTATAATATCTATATCTATACAGTCAAACAAGAATGTTTTTTTTAAAGGCATTTTGAAGTGACTTTTTAAACCATTGGATCGATTTTAATTGGTTGAGGTTAAAATATTAATATTAGAATATTCTAAATAGATATTTTCAATTCATTATACGTGGCATGTATTTAGACCCTTAAAATTTTTCCATTCCCACTTTTTCGAGTTCTCCTTCCTCAGTCAAAGCAATAATGAAATCCCCCAACAAAACTTACCATCCTCTCTTCCCTAAATCAGTAAAACATTCTCCTCTCTCTCTCTCTCTCACACACACACACACACACACACACAATTTTCATATTTATTTCTGGAAGCGAAATTAACGAGGCTAACACCAAATAGGATGTTTATATATTTTCTAGGTTGTGTTGATTCCCTTTATGTATAGGGTGAGAAGGTGGGGTATTTGTTTTTTTTTTTTTTTTTTTTATCTTATTTCTAGCATGTTTTACTCTATTTTTTTTTTTTATATATATATATATATAGCGACACGTGGAGAATTAAGATTAGTGCCTTTAGGTACAGGGTATTCTCTTATATATATATATATATATATATATATATATATATATATATATATATATATATTATATAAGGCCTTCTATAGTCGGGTCAAGGATCACCTGCACTTCCACAATTTTGCATTTTGTTTGATAGGTGGTGAGCCTTAGGTACAATGGTAAGGTTGCTCCATTGTGACCTGAAAGTCTTAGGTCCAAAACTTGGAAACGACTTGCCTCTCCGTATGCAGGGGTAAGACTACGTAAGTATGACCCTTGCAGACCCGCAATGGCGGGAGTCTTCGTGCATTGGGCTGCCTTTTAGATGGTAAAGGCCAATATAATTATCCGAGGTGGTCACATTCACTCCCTCGCTCTCTAACAATTATCCACATAGAGGTTCTAGTGTCTCCACATGAATGGTATGAGATTTACCACGTCACTCGTGCTACATATCATACCGTGGTATCTATGGACTAGTACTGCATACTACATATGCACAACAATGAAATTTCATAAATGATCTATCAGTTATTAAATATTTGAGATTGATTTACATAAGTATACATGAATACACTAGGTTTGTTTGAAATGAGAATGAAAGAGATGAGAGAAATACAGAATTACTGGCAGTTTGGACAGGAGAGTGATTTTTAAAGATTGCCTCATGATGCCTGAACAAGAGAGTGATTTTTAAACATCGCCTCATGATGTTGAAATGGCATAAAGGGCCTTTTGAACAAATATTTTCTTCTCTCTTGATGCACTGTTAGGCTTCGAATGTGGTCTAATTGAAGATCTACCCTGAATAGAACTAATATCAAACAGTGGCATATATGTACTATATATGCTTTCTTTAGATGTTGTTGGTGCATACACAGAACTTTAAGTCAAAGAAAATGTTCATTTCGTATCCTAAATTCCTAACATTTTTTTCCCAGTAAGCATGATTTGCTTTGTACGGAAAAAACAAAATACATTACAACTAACCTGTGAGTCATTGTTTGCCATAGGTAATATGATTGTACTTTTTTGTTGGGAAACATGAAGGTATGTTGATGTGTTTTATATAGTTGTTCATATGTATCAAATGTCAACGGATAGGATACATATATCATGATGTTGATGCGTAGCACCCCCTCCACCCCCCATCCATCCACTGCGCGCACACAACAAAAAGAAAAAAAAAAGAATCAAGAAAATTGAATCTCTACCTATCTTCTTGCGAACTGAGCCTGATATGTGTTATATTAAACTGTGTTTCTGGAAGAGGGTTTTTCATCTCTCTTTCTCAGGCTCATATATGTAGTTCTTATTTTCTAATCTCTGTTTGGTGCTTTATTGTATGTGATCTGCAGGCGTGGGAACACCTATTCGGCGGGGCTTTAGGGGCGTATCAATACTTAAATGGTCTCCTACTGGGGACTACTTTTTTGCTGCGAAGTTGTACTGTCATTTACTAGCCCTATTTAAAATGCCTTGCATGTATGAACACATCTTAACCTGAATAATGCGTTCGATTTCTTTTACAGTGATGGATCATTTTATCTTTGGGAGACAAACACATGGACATCAGAACCATGGTCCTCGACTAGTGGCTTTGTCACGGTTAGTCTAATGACAAATCATTCCATTGCTGATCTCTAGAGTGATGTTTTCTGGGTGTTGGGGTTATTTCTTGCTGTGGTAGCTGGGGAAACCATTTTGTTCATTTTATGCATAGCAGTGATAGTGTTTACCTCACCTAGTTTGACATCTGTAGGGATTGTTGATAGGGAATACTGATTAGGCTGTTGATGATGCACTAAATGGTGTCATGTGCATGATTTTGGAGGTTTGTGATTGTGAAAGAAGGTTCTGCTGGAATCTTTCCTGTTCAGAGTGGGTCGATAATCTAAGAAGCACAAGATTGAATATTACATTTAACTCAAACATGGGTAGCTGGTCAGTAAATTATTTCAATGACAATGTTCAATCAACAATGCACAATCCTAATGGCTTTATAATCATCCGTATGGAAGTCTTCTAATGCCATTAAGAAAAAACCCGAGATTATAAAGATTAAGATTATAACTTGATTAATCAAATGGATGATCTCCTAGATTTGGTTTTCCATTTTTTGGTACCATGGCATTATTGTTTGGTGGGGAACCAAAAGTCATGGATGAAAGGTTTGGATTTATGGATTAGGTAGTTTTATAATTAGGTTTAAATTTATAAATTCAGATTTATTAGTTTAATGTTCGACTTTGGAGTTAATTTGATTTCTAAGTTCAACAATTTTATGTCACCTTATTTGGAATATTTTAGGTTTAGGGTTTAAATATGTGCAGTTCTTACTTCTAACTTTAGGCTCATTGTGCTGCCTACTTTGGCGTTTCCCATTGCCCAAAACTTTCTGTTAGTTACCACTATTATCTCCCCAAATTTCTCAGGCAATTGCAAAGATTTTCTATTAACAGCTTTTTCAACACCCCCCTCCCAAAAAAAACAAAAAAAACAAAATAAAAAAATGCATTGGTGACAAAAACTAGATAGGAAGTCAATAATCAAATTAACAATATTGGATGTTGCTCACAGAATTTGATTGGTCAGGGGTCTTGATTTTCTTGTTCTTCCACCTTATTTGGGCTGTCCTACTTCATTAGGCTTTTCGCTCTCGTTATTCTCTCGCTTTATGTAGGGATATTCCATTTATTGATGTGATTGTAGTGAGGCAACTAAGCAGTGCATCATTTCATATCGAAAAAGAAAATGGAAGTTATAATAAACAACTGAAAATCAGAGCTAAACTATATGGAATAGGAATAACAAAGCCATTAAATGAAAACAAGAAGAAGAACAACAAATCCTTTGTCCCACTTTAGTGGGGCCTGCTACATGAATCTACTTGTGCCATGAAGATTATTCTTGGGCTACTTTCTTGTTTAGGTTCAAAGTCATTGAATCATTTTCCAAGTTTTCTTAGATTTACCTCTCCCTCTTATAGCACCTTCTACTCTACTTGAATTGAATCACTTTTCCTACCAGTAGCTTCTGCAGGATGCACGTCCAAACCATCATAAATTTTTAAAAAAAGTATTTCAATTGACCTGGCTCTTCCATCGACAATCTACTACTCCCTCTTAGTAGCAGATGCCCATGCTTTGATTCAAAAGCCCTAGACAAGGATGAATCCCCAGGAAGATCGGAGTATAGCATTCCTCCTCCCTTCATTCAAGTTTGAACATAACATTAATGTCTTCATTCATCAATCATCAATCATTAATTCATTATGGCAACAATCTGTGCTAACTCAATTGGTGCCTTCACTGTATATGGTACATCATGCATCATTTACATCTTATCTTTTTGCTCTAACTTTTGAGGGTAGTGTTTTAGCTTTATGCAACTTTCTGGGAAAACCCTACTTTTGAATTCTTTAGTGGTGGCAACTAGGGGCGAGGCCATGGTGGCCGCCAGTGATGGCCAGACTAGTCCCCCATCCCTTCTTCCTTTTGTCATCAAACCCTAATGCTGCAGCCCATGTTTCTTTTGAGGAAAAATCATTTGCGAATCCAGTTATTACTTCCTCATCTGTTTGCGATCTGCCCAAAACTTTTCAATCCTTTTAAGGAGAACCGTCCATTTTTCCCATGATAAGGACATTGGTGATCTTGCTTTTCTGATGAGGAGACTGGTGATCTTGCTGCCCCATTCAAATACGCCCTAGTTGGTTAGTTCTCACATGTCCGCCCTAGATTGTATGTGATTAGAAAATATTTCCACTTTCTTGGACTTATGGGTGTGTTTGAGATTGGTTTTCTGGACACTCTAAGCACCACTTGATTTAGTTGTTCCTCGAGTAGTATTTTCAGCGGTTGTGGATTAAGAATTTGTTGTATACCAAAGGATTTCCTATGCTTACTTTTAAATGGACCACAGAGTTCAAGGCAAATGCGGAATCCTCACTTGCTCCAGGTTTGATTGAACTTGAATTCCTCTTGTTTCACTTTGACAAGAAGAATACCCTGTTTTCTATTGCTCAAACTTTTGGCAATCCAATGGAGCTGGATGCTGCAACATTGATTTTGTGTAGGCCTAAATCAACTCAAATCTGCGTCGAGGTTGATTTATTGAAGGAATTTTGTCTCAAAGAATCTGGATTGGCTGCGTCCAAAATGGTTTTTGGTGACAGATAAAGTTTGAGGCTCTCGCAAAATATTGCATGTATGGCTACAAACAGGGGCACGACGCTATGGAAAAAATTCTTCTCTAGTTTTGGATAAAAATGGGACTGATCCAAAGCCTGACACTATGCGTAAGGTAGATCAAGTTGCTGAGGAGGTGGTGTCTAAGAGCAAAGCGAAGGTAGATGCAGGTTTCACAGCAGTATCTAGAAGAAGGAAGCCTACTGCGAATGCTGAAACAAAAGTTGATGGTGCTAAGCATGATGATATGAATGGAGTAGCAAGAATGATATGGTCAATGAGATGTTGCAAGAGGTAGATAATAAAGTTCCAGAAGAAATTTGTTGTGATGATTATGTTTCCAAAGATAAATTGAAACCTTGTGGTAGTGGGGAGCCAGTTTCTGATGATAAAGACTTCGAGGGGGAAATATCAAGTGAAGAGGAAGGAGAGAGTTCTGACGGTGAGTCCAACAAAGGCACAATTGTGCAAGAAACAGATGTAGCAGAGTATTCAGGCAATTATGGGAAGTCCAACCAGAGTAGGACGATGATGAAGTTCAAGCTAAATCTAATAAAGAGGGACTTCTTTCAAAGAAATCAAACAAGTGGAAACTCTTTCAGTTTCAGTGAAAGCTCTCCAGCTCTCACCTAGAAGAATTTCTTAATAGTCCTGAGATCTCTCTCCAGGGGTCAAGAAAGAAAAGGTAAAAAGAAACGTCAAGTTGCGGCCAAAGGGATCACTACAAGGACAAGGGGTGTTGATACTAGACTCCATGATTAACACCCTTATCTGGAATATCCGTGAGATTTCAAATTCCTCTACTTTAAGAAGGCTTAGGAAAGTTTTGAGAATGTATGGAGTTAGGTTTTGGCAATTTAGACTCCGTTTGGTTACTGTTTCCGTTCCCTGATTTCTATTCCCGCTCCTAAATTTTTGAGATTAATGTACAAAAACACGTTTGGTAAACACCTTTCTGTTTCCAAAATTTTGGGAGTATTTCCGAATTCCTTAAGAATTTGAGAAACAAAAAAATGTTGATTCCTATTCACTCCCACATGGTGGGAAAGGAAAAGGAAAAGGAAAAGGAAACAAGAATGGTTGATTTTGAATAAGAAATGAGAGGGTAAATTTGGAATTTTTTACTTAAAAACTTGATTTGTACCAAGTTTTATGTTCGAGGGATTAATTGGTGGAGTACGACATTGAGGATCATTTTGAAATTCACCCCTAACCAGAGGGACCTACCATGTAGTTTTCCATTTTGTTTATTGCACTCCCCCAATAAACGAAAGAAACGGGAAATGGGGGGAAGGAAAAGGAAACAAGAATCAAATATGTCAGTGGTTGATTCGGCACTGAGATAAGAGGGTAAATCTGGAATTTTAGACTTAAAAAACTTGATTTGTACCATGTTTTATGTTGGTGGCATTAATTGGGGGTGTCATTGAGGATTATTTTGAAACTCACCCCTAACTTGAGGGAACAACCGCGTAATTTTCTATTTTGTTTAATTTAGAATTAGAGAATGCATGTCTTTGTTGCCATTTCATGGTTTTTATGGGGTTCCTAATCTTGGCTTGCACCCAAAGGATGTACGTATATGTGTATTTCGCTGCAGATTGAATCTTGATGTGGTCCTGATTACTCATAGTTTTGCTCATTATTAGGGAGCAACATGGGATCCTGATGGGCGAATGATACTCATTGCTTTCTCAGAATCACCCGCCTTAGCTTCTATTCATTTCACATCAAGGCCACCATCTCTAGGTATGGGAAAAAAAATTCCTGATTTCCTCTCATGTTTTGGCTTGCTGTTCTGCTTGACTTTGTGGTTGGCATTAGAAGTTTTTTTGCATAACTGTGTGCTTCAAGTTCGAAGCTTGGGATGTGCATGCTTGTGTGCACTTTACTGCTCTGAGAGTGTGCTGCTGTGCATGACTAATGGTGTATTTCACCTACGAATGGAATGTACAACACTGTCAACACCTCTTTCCTTAAACAATAATTTCTATTATTTTAATATAAATCAGAAATTGCATTTATGAATCTTTTTGTAGATTTGACTGTCTAAGGGTATAGTGGTATACAAGTTAAAATGATTCTAGTTTTGAAGTATTTAAATGTTTAATGAAAGACAAAATAAGCTTTGGTTTTGTTAAAGGGTATTTTTTTCATGCCTAGTATTTATGTTTTCTGTCTTGTTTTCTTATTTCTATTATAAATAGAGGGAATAGAGGGAGGGGTTGACACATTAATCAAGCCTGTCACATTCTTTTACTCATTGTTCTTCAACATGGTATCAAGAGCAGGTTCGAATGGGTAACTAATCCCAATAAATCTGTTCTATATACGTAATCTTTTCTTTTCTTTTCTTTCTCTTCAATTTTCTTTCCCACCCTTTAAACCCCCTGCCGCTGCTCTCTACAGTACAAGCCAAATTCTAGGCCAAACCACCATCAATCGCAGCTGTTGAAGCATAGATCTTGCACCCGGCCACTAGATCTTGTACAGCGGACCCTCGTAGCCACCAAATCTCCTACTGTCGACCTCCCTAGACACCGGCACCGACTCAAACCCAGATCCGCCTTCGCCATCGCAAATCAGACCTCTGCCGCCACTATTCTGACCAAATCTTGCTTCGCCGCCTCCATCTAAGACCTTCATTGCCACTGTTTAGCTCTTTGTTGGCGTCTTTCGGACTTGCCCAGATCTGATGGATGGTGCCTCCGGAAACACACGCTAAGTTCCCCCTGTTTTGGTTTTCTCCTTTGCCTTTTGTTATTATTATTATTATTATTGTCTCCTCCTTTTCTTTTTGATTATTTTGTTATTTTTTAAAAAAAAAAAGAGACACACACATAGAGTGAAAAAAAAAAAAAAACACTAAAAAAATGTTAAATGCCCACCTAAGCTATATCATTTCATTGTGCTTGTTTGTTTCCCTTGTCAATAAAAGTTTTGTCAAAGTTTTAGTTATTTTGGGTGTGGAGTTCTCCGTGTATTGTCTCATACATTTCGCAGGACACTAATGTTGACGGTTTCACCACAACGACCCAAAGTTAACTAGGACCAACTATATGGTCCAAGGTTGTGAACGTAGCCCTTACAGGACAAGGGAAACACCAACATCTCACGAAATTTGTCGCGACACAAGATGAGAAGTAGTATGAGGAGTGGATTCAAGTTGATGCGCAAATTGTATCAACGTTGTGAAATTCGATGAAGCCTCAAGTTGCTTATATGTGTACTTATTTGGATACGTGCAAAGCAATATGTAAATATTTTCATGTGTTGTATTGCAATAATCTTATCTGGATGTATGACTTATCGGTCAAGTATTTTCAGCTCTAGCTAGCCACACAATCTGTTATGGATTATTTTGCCACGTTCAATAAGCTTCATGAGGAGTTAAATATTGTTTTACCTATTACTACCGATATGAAAGAAATGCACAAGTAATGTGAGCAAATGGCCATCATGAAATTCTTAGCCGGATTACCCCCAGAATCTAAGCCAATGCGATCTCAAATCCTCGCCAATGCAAATTTTCCCTTTATCACTGAAATCTATTCACGAGTTTGCGTAGCACTAACAGGGCAAGTATTTCTAGAAATCGTTCATCTGCATCGTCTAAGTGGTCGTCCCTCCCATTGTGGCCGTGGTGGTGGCTCTCGGGGTGGAGCAGTGGTCATGGTCGTAGTTGACATTGTCAATGCTCTTTCTGCAGTTAAGAAAATCATACCAAAGAAACTTCTTGGACTCAGTTGGTTGTCTACCTAAATTCGCCAATGCAGTGACTTCTAATCCAAATGATCTTGCTTCAATTCGAAAGTCTCAGGTGACCAAAGGCATCGCTAATGAGGAATATGCCCAATTCATTCAATATAAGGCATCTCAACAGGCATCTCTCCCCATTGCTTCTTTAGCTTAACAAGGTACTTTTACCGCTTATATTTCTATTCGCCCTTCCCCTCTTATAACCTGGGTCATAGATTCTGCTGCCATTGATCACATGTCAAGTACATCTTCCCTATAAACACATTTAGTCCTCTCTTTCGTTGTCTCTTGATACTGTTCTTGATGGTTCCATAGTCCCTGTTTGTGGCATCGACACCGTGGAACCCTCACCACCCTCCTCTCTGTGTTCTGTCTTTTATATTCGTTTATTTTCTTTTAATTTTATGTCTTCAGTAAGCTTACTAAGGTGGCGTTTGTTTAGTGTTCCCACTTTTCTCAACCCAACTGGGATGGGTTGGGTTGAGAATTCTGTTTCCTACTGGAAATAGAATTGTATTTGGTAACGACAATTTTTTTTTTTGTGCTAGGAATAAAATCACGTTTGGTAACGATATCATCGTAGAATTATTTCCTCACAATATTTTTTTTTTTTTTAATTTCTTTTTTTTTTTTCTTTTTCTTATTTTCTCTTCCTTCGTTGAACAACCTAGTTTGGTTACCGATTACCAATTACCGATTTCGATTTCATGGTTTCGATTTCGATTTCATGGTTTGGTTACCGATTTCGTTCATGAAATGGAAATCGTTGTTCGTTCACGAATCGAACAATCGAAATTTCATGGTTTGGTTACCGATTTCATGGTTTGGTTTGGTTTGGTTCATGAACGAACAATTTCGATTTGGTTTCGATTTCGTGAACGAACAATCGATTTCATGAACGAAATCGAAATCGGTAACCAAACCAAAATCAAGAACCAAAATCAATAACCAAATCAAAACCCTAATCAGTAACCAAATTGAAACCCTGATCAGTAACCAAATCAAACCAAAATCAAGAAACAAAATTAGAAAGAGGAAATCGACATTGATTTCGAAATCGAAAGCAACGAAGACAACGTCGACCACAGGACGATGACGATCGAAACCTTAAATGGCAAGAACGATGACGATGGCGAGGACGACAACAGCAACGAGTTTGGTGAAGACGATGGCGAGGAGTAGGAGGACGACGACGATTGTGAGGAGGAACGAGCGGTGAAGACGATTGCGAAGAGGAGGAACGAGCGGTGAATGAAAGAATTCAGCGATTTCGAGGAAGACGATGGCGATGTCGACGGAGATGAGGAGGTGGACGGCGAAGACGTTGGAGATTATAGCGAGAA
>JAENRU010000470.1:0-50000 GCA_016647705.1 Eucommia ulmoides
GTTCATTATGTGGAAAAGACATATTTAGAAAATGCCCAAAAGAGTCCAAAAAATTCAAAGTGTGATAAGAAATGTCAATTGTGTCAGTTTTTGGCCAAAAATGCCACTTCTTTGGGTGGAAACGACCATTTGAGGAAAACATCCCTAAATGACCTGAAAAGGATGAGAAAACTCAATTGTATCGTTTTCGAGAAAAAATACCAGTTCTTTTGGTGGAAACGACCTTCTGAACACAACACTCCCAAAAGGTCCAAAAAGGCCTAGTGTCCGTTTTCGACCAAAAATACCACTTCTTCGGGTAAAAATAGAAGTTTGAGAAAAACGCCCCAAAAAGATCGAAAAAGAAAAAGTTAGACCAAGAAAATCAACAGTGTCCGTTTTTGACCCAAGAAACCACTCCTATAGGTGAAAACGGTATTCTAACCAACTCGTGCCCAAAAGACCAAAAAAGGCAAAGCTTGACCATAAAAGTCAATTATGTCACTTTTCAACCAAAAATATCATTTCTATGTGTAGAAACGGCCTTCTGAGCAAAAGGCTCCCTAAAGGCGCCAAAAAGGCCAAATTTGACTAGAAAAGTCATCTGTGTCCGTTTTCAACCAAAAATATCACATTTTTTTGGTGGAATCGGCCTTCAGAGAAAAATGCCACCATAAGGCCCAAAAAGGACAAGTTTGACGGAAAAGTCAGCTATATTTGTTTTCAAGCAATAAAACTATTTTTTTGGGTAGAATCCGTCTTCTGAGTGAAAGGCCCCCTCCTCGAAAAGGCCTCGGAAGGCTAAGTTTAACCGAAAAAATCAATTGCGTCCGTTTTCGAGCAAAAATACCAGTTCTTTGGGTGGAAACGGCCCCTTGAGCAAAACGCCCTAAATAGGCCAAAAAAAGTCAAAGTTTGACGAGAAAAGTCAATTACGTCGTTTCGACCAAAAATACAAATTCTTTGGGTGGAAACAACCTTTTTAGGAAAATGCCCCAAAGAGTCCAAAAAAGTCAAAGTTTGACTAGAAAAGTCAATTGTGTCGTTTTCGACTAAAAATACCAGTTCATTGGGTAGAAACGGCAACTTTAGAAAAATGCCCAAAAGAGTCCAAAAAATTCAAAGTGTGATCAGAAATGTCAACTGTGTTTGTTTTCGACCAAAAATACCAATTCTTTGGGTAGAAACAACCATTGGAAAGAAACGTCCCTAAATGTCCCAAAAAGGACAAGTTTGACCGAAAAGTTAGCTATATTTGTTTTCGACAAAAAAAATACTTTTTTGGGAGAAAACGGCCTTCTGAGTAAAAGGCCCCCACAAAGGCCTTGGAAGGCCAAGTTTTACAGAAAAAATAAACTTTCTCCGTTTTTGACCAAAAATACCAGTTCTTTGGGTGGAAACGGACTCTTGAGCAAAATGCCCCAAAGTCGCCAAAAAAGTAAAAGTTCGACTAGAAAATTAAATTGTGTCGTTTTCGACCAAAAATACCAATTCTTTGGGTGGAAACAACCGCTTTAGGAAAACGGCCCAAAGATTCCAAAAAAGTCAAACTTTGACCAGAAAACTCAATTGTGTCGTCTTCGACCAAAAATACTAGTTCTTTGGGTGAAAACGACCATCTGAGCACAACACTCCCAAAAGGACCAAAAAGGCCAAGTTTAACCAGAAAAGTCAATTGTCTCCGTTTTCGACCAAAAGTACCACTTCTTCGGGTGAAAGTAGCCTTTTGAGAAAAATGCCCCAAAAAGACCCAAAAAGGAAAGGTTTGACCTAGAAAATCAATTTTCTCCGTTTTCGACCCAAGAAACCACTTCTTTAGGTGAAAACCGTCTTCTGACCTAATCACGCCCAAAAGACCCAAAAAGGCAAAACTTGACCAGAAAAGTAAATTACGTCACTTTTTAACAAAAAAATATCACTTCTTTGTGTAGAATCGGCCTTCTAAGCAAAAGGCTCCCTAAAGGCGCCAAAAGGCCAAATTTGACTAGAAAAATCATTTGTGTCCGTTTTCGACAAAAAAAATCACTTTTTTTTGGTAGAATCAGCCTTCAAAGAAAAATGCCACCAGAAGGCCCGAAAAGGAAAAGTTTGACCAACAAGTCAATTATATTTGTTGTCGACCAAAAAACTATTTTTGGGTGGAAACTACCTTCTGAGTGAAAGGCCCCAGAAAAGGCCTCGGAAGGCCAAGTTTAACAGAAAAAATCAACTGCGTCTATTTTCGAGCAAAAATACCAGTTCTTTGGGTAGAAACGGCCTCTTCAGCAAAACGCCCTAAAGAGGCCGAAAAAGTAATTGTTCGACTAGAAAAGTCAATTGTGTCGTTTTCGACCAAAAATACGAGTTCATTGGGTGGAAACAACATCTTTAGAAAAATGCCTAAAAGAGTCCAAAAAATTCAAAGTGTGATTAGAAATGTCATTTCTGTCTGTTTTCGACCAAGAATACCACTTCTTTGGGTGGAAATGGCCTTTTCAGCAAAATGCCCCCAAAATGACCCAAAAATGACAAGTTTGACTGAAAAGTCAGCTATATTTGTTTT
Source organism: Eucommia ulmoides (assembly GCA_016647705.1). Lineage (NCBI taxonomy): Eukaryota > Viridiplantae > Streptophyta > Magnoliopsida > Garryales > Eucommiaceae > Eucommia > Eucommia ulmoides. The sequence goes on from JAENRU010000470.1 coordinate 2,522, forward strand.
CGACCAAAAAAACCACTTTTGTGGTTGGAAATGGCCGTCTGAGCACAACACTCCCAAAAGGTCCAAAAAGACCAAGTTCGATTAGAAAAGTCAACTGTGTCCGTTTTTGGACAAAAATATCATTTCTTTGAGTGAAAACAACCTTTTGAAAAAAGCCCCCGAAAGACCCAAATAGGACAAGTTTGAAAAAAAAATCAACTTTGACCGTTTTCGACCCAAAATACCAATTCTTTAGGTGAAAACGGTCTTCTCACCAAAATGCGCCCAAAAGATCTAAAAAGGCAAAGCTTGACCAGAAAAGTTAACTATGTCACTTTTCAACAAAAAATATCACTTCTTTGTGTTGAAACGACCTTCTGAGCAAAAGGCTCCCTCAAGGCGCCAAAAGGCCAAATTTGACTACAAAAGTTATCTGTGTCCATTTTTGACAAAAAAATATCACTTTTTTTTAGTGGAATTGGCACTCTAAGCCAAAAGGACAAGTTTGACCAAAAAGTCAGCTATATTTGTTGTCGACCAATAAAACTATTTTTTTGGGTGGAAACTGCCTTCGAGTAAAAGGCCCCCGAAAAGGCCTTAGAAAGCCAAATTTAACCAAAAAAATCAACTGTGTCCGTTTTCGAGCAAAAATACCAATTATTTGGGTGCAAACGGCATCTTGAGCAAAATGCCCCAAAGAGGCCAAAAAAGTCAAAGTTTCACTAGAAAAGTTAATTGTGTCGTTTTCAACCAAAAATACCAGTTCTTTGGGTGGAAACAACCCCTTTAGGAAAACACCCCAAAGAGTAAAAAAAGTCAGTTTGATCAGAAAACTCAATTGTGTCGTTTTTGACCAAAAATTCAAGTTCTTTGGGTGGAAACGATCTTCTGAGCACAACACTTCCAAAAGGTCATAAAGGCTAAATTTGATCAGAAAAGTCAATTGTGTTCGTTTTCGACCAAAAATACCACTTCTTCGGGTGAAAACAGCCTTTCGAGAAAAACGCCCCAAAAAGACTCAAAAAGGAAAAGTTTGGCCTTGAAAATCAACTGTGTCCGTTTTCGACCCAAGAAACCACTCATTTAGGTGAAAACGGTCTTCGGACCAAATCGCACCCAAAAGACCCAAAAAGGGAAAGCTTGACCAGAAAAGTCAATTATGTCACTTTTCAACCAAAAATATCACTTCTTTGTGTGGAAATGGCCTTCTGAGCAAAAGGCTCCCTAAAGGCGCCAAAAAGCCAAATTTGTCCAGAAAAGTCGTCTGTGTCTGTTTTCGACTAAAAATATCACATTTTTTTGGTCGAATCGGCCTTCTAAGAAAAATGCCACCAGAAGGCCTAAAAAGGACAACCTGGACCAAAAAGTCAGCTATATTTGTTGTCGACAAGAAAAACCATTTTTTTGGGGTGGAAACTGCCTTCTGAGTGAAAGGCCCCCAAGAAGGCCTCGAAAGGTCAAGTTTAACCAAAAAAAATCAGCTGGGTCCGTTTGTTACCTAAAACACCAGTTCTTTGGGTGGAAACGGGCTTTTGAGCAAAACGCCCTAAAGAGGCCAAAAAGGTCAAAGTTTGACTAGAAAAGTCAATTGTGTCGTTTTTGACCAAAAATACCAGTTCATTGGGTTGGAAAAACATCTTTAGAAAAATGCCCAAAAGAGTCCAAAAAATTCAAAGTGTGATCAGAAATGTCAATTGTGTTTGTTTTTTACCAAAAACACCACTTCTTTGGGTGGAAACGGCTATTTGAGCAAAACGTCCCTAAATGACCCAAAAATGACAAGTTTGACAAAAAAGTCAGCTATATTTGTTTTCGACCAAAAAGACCACTTTTGTGGTTGGAAAAAGCCGTTTGAGCACAACACTCCCAAAAGGTCCAAAAAGACCAAGTTCGACCAGAAAGTCATCTGTGTCCGTTTTTGGACAAAAATACCAATTCTTCGAGTGAAAACAATCTTTTGAGAAACATACCCCCAAAAGACCCAAATAGGACAAGTTTGAGAAAAAAAAAAATCAATTGTGACCGTTTTCAAGCCAAAATACCAATTCTTTAGGTGAAAACAGTCTTCAGACCAAATCGCGCCCAAAAGACCCAAAAAGTCAAAGTTTGACCAGAAAAGTCAACTATGTCACTTTTCAACCAAAAATACCACTTCTTTGTTGGGAAATGACCCTCTGAGCAAAAGACTCCCTCAAGGAGCCAAAAGGCAATATTTGACCAGAAAAGTCATATGTGTCTGTTTTCGACCGAAAATATCACTTTTATTGGTGGAATCGACCTTCTGAGAAAAATGCCACCAGAAGGCCCCAAAAGGATAAGTTTGATTGAAAAATCATCTACATTTGTTGTCAACCATAAAAACCATTTTTTTTGTGTGGAAACTGCCTTCTGAGCAAAAGGCCCCCCAAAAGGCCTCAGAAGGCCAAGTTTAACCGAAAAAATAAAATGCGTCCGTTTTCGACCAAAAATACCAGTTCTTTGGGTGGAAACGACCTCTTGAGGAAAACGCCTCAAAGAGGTGAAAAAAGTCAAATTTTGACTAGAAAAGTCAATTGTGTCGTTTTCGACCAAAAAAAACCAATTCTTTGGGTGGGAACAACCTCTTTAGGAAAACGCCCCAAAGAGTCCATCAAAGTCAGAGTTTTACCAGAAAACTCAATTGTGTCGTTTTTGGCCAAAAATACCAGTTCTTTGGGTGGAAACGACCTTCTGAGTACAACACTCCCAAAAGGTTCAAAAATGCCAAGTTTGACCAAAACAATCAATTGTGTCCGTTTTAGACAAAAAAATACCACTTCTTCGGCTGAAAACAGTCTTTTGAGGAAAAAGCCCCAAAAAGACACAAAAAGGAAAAGTTTTGACCTAGAAAATCAACTGTGTCCGTTTTCGACCCAAGAAACCACTTTTTTAGGTAAAAACGGTCTTCTAACCAAATCGTGCACAAAAGACCCAAAGAGGCAAAGCTTGACCAGAAAAGTCAATTATGTCACTTTTTAACCAAAAATATCACTTCTTTGTGCGGAAACGGCCTTCAGAGCAAAAGGCTCCCTAAAGGCGGCAAAAGGTCAAATTTGACCAGAAAAGTCATCTGTGTCTGTTTTTTACCGGAAATATCACTTTTATTTGTGGAATCGACCTTCAGAGAAAAATTCCACCAGAAGGCCCAAAAAGGACAAGTTTGATCGAAAAGTCAACTACATTTGTTGTCATCCATAAAAACCATTCTTTTGGGTAGAAACTGCCTTCTGAGTGAAAGGCCCCCGAAAAGGCCTCAGAAGGCCAAGTTTAATCGAAAAAATAAAATGCGTCTGTTTTCAACCAAAAACACCACTTCTTTGGGTGGAAATGGCCATTCGCGCAAAACATCCCTAAATGACTCGAAAATGATGAGTTCGATCGAAAAGTCAGCTATATTTGTTTTCGACCAAAGAAACCACTTATTTTGTTGGAAATAGCCTCCTAAGCACAATACTCCCAAAAGGTAAAAAAGACCGAGTTCGACCAGAAAAGTCAACTGTGTCCGTTTTTGGACAAAAATACCACTTCTACGAGTGAAAACAACATTTTGAGAAAAATGCCCCCAAAAGACCCAAATAGGACAAGTTTGAGAAAAAAAAAATCAATTGTGACCGTTTTGGACCCAAAATACTTGTTTTTTTGGTAAAAACGCTATCCTGACAAAAACGCGCCCAAAAGACCCAAAAAAGCAAAGCTTGACCGGAAAAGTCAACTATGTCACTTTTCAACCAAAAATACCACTTCTTTGTGTGGAAACGGCCTTCTGAGCAAAAGGCTCCCGAAAGGCGCCAAAAGGCCAAATTTGACCAGAAAAGTCATACGTGTTCGTTTTCGAACAAAATATCAATTTTTTCAATGGAATCGGCCATCTAAGCAAAATGCAACCAGAAGGCCCAAAAAAGACATGTTTGACCGAAAAGTCAATTATATTTGTTTTCGACAAAAAAAATTACTTTTTTTGCGTGGAAACAACCTTCTGAGTAAAAGGCCCCCACAAAGGCCTCGGAAGACAAAGTTTAATCGAAAGAATCAACTGTGTCCGTTTTTTACCAAAAATGCCAGTTCTTTGGGTGGAAACGGCCTCTTGAGCAAAAAGCCCCAAAGAGGCAAAAAAAGTTAAAGTTTGACTAGAAAAGTTAATTGTGTCGTTTTCGACCAAAAATACCAATTTGTTGGGTAGAAACTGCCTCTTTAAGAAAACGCCCCTAAGAGTCCGAAAAAGTCAAAGTTTGACCAAAAAACTCAATTGTGTCGTTTTCGACCAAATATACCAGTTCTTTTGGTGGAAACGACCTTCAGAGCACAACACTCCCAAAAGGTCCAAAAAGACCAAGTTTGACCAGAAAAGTCAATTGTATCCGTTTTCGACAAAAAATATCACTTCTTCAGGTGAAAACAACCTTTTGAGAAAAACACCTCAAAAAGACCCAAAAAGAAAAAGTTTGACCTAGAAAATCAACTGTGTCCGTTTTCGACCTAAGAAACCACTTTTTCAGGTGAAATGGTCTTTTGACCAAATCGCGCCCAAAAGACCCAAAAAGGAAAAGCTTGACCAGAAAAGTCAATTATGATACTTTTCAACGAAAAATATCACTTATTTGTGTAGAAACGGCCTTTTCAGCAAAAGGCTCCCTAAAGGCGCCAAAAGGCCAAATTTGACTAGAAAAGTCATCTGCGTCTGTTTTTAACAAAAAATATCACCTTTTTTTTGGTGGAATCGGCCTTCTGAGAAAAATGCCACTAGAAGGCCCAAAAGGGACAAGTTTGACCGAAAAGTCAGCTATATTTGTTGTCAACCAATAAAAATATTTTTTGGGTGAAAATTGCCTTTTGAGTGAAAGGCCCCGGAAAAGGCCTAGGAAGGCCAAGTTTAACCGAAAAAATAAATTTCGTCTGTTTTCGACCTAAAATACCAGTTCTTGGGGTGGAAAAAGCTTCTCAAGCAAAATGCCCCAAAGAGGCAAAAAAAGTCAAAGTTTGACTAGAAAAGTCAATTGTGTCATTTTTGACCAAAAATACCAATTCTTTGGGTAGAAACAACCTCTTTAGAAAAACACCTCAAAGAGTCCGAAAAAAATCAAAGTTTGACTAGAAAAGTCAATTTTGTCGTTTTCAACCAAAAATACCAGTTCATTGGGTGGAAACGACATCTTTAGAAAAATGCTCAATAGAGTCCAAAAAATTCAAAGTGTGATAAGAAATGTAAATTGTTTTGTGTTTTTGACCAAAAATACTACTTCTTTGTGTGGAAATGGCCGTTTGAACAAAACACCCCTAAATACCCGAAAAGGACAAGTTTGACCGAAAAGTCAGCTATATTTGTTTTCGACCTAAAAAACCACTTCTTTGGTTGGAAATGGCTTTCTGTGCACGACACTGCCAAAAGGTCCAAAAACACCAAGTTTGACCAGAAAGTCAACTGTGTCCGTTTTCTGACGAAAATACCACTTCTTCGAGTGAAAATAGCCTTTTGAGAAAAACGGCCCCAAAAGACCCAAATAGGACCAGTTTGAGAAGAAAAAATCTACTGTGACCGTTGTCGACCCAAAATACCAGTTCTTTAGGTGAAAACGGTCTTCTGACCAAATCGTGCCCAAAAGACCAAAAATAGCAAAGCTTGCCCAGAAAAGTCAACTATGTCACTTTTCAACCAAAAATAACACTTCTTTGTGCAGAAACGACCTTCTGAGCAAAGGGCTCCCTAAAGGCGCCAAAAGACAAAATTTGACCAGAAAAGTCATCTGTGTCCGTTTTCGACCAAAAATATCACCTTTTTCGGTGGAATCGGCCGTCTGAGCAAAATGCCACCAAAACGCCCAAAAAGTACAAGTTTGATGGAAAAGTCAGCTACGTTTGATTTTTACCAAAAAAAACCATTTTTTTGGGTGGAAATAGCCTTCTGAGTAAAAGGCCCCCACAAAGGCCTCGGAAGGCCAAGTTTAACCGAAAAAATCAACTGTGCCCATTTTCGACCAAAAATACCAGTTCTTTGGGTGGATACGACCTCGTGAGCAAAACGCCCCAAAGAAGTTTGGCTAGAAAAGTCAATTATGTCGTTTTTGACCAAAACTACCAATTCTTTGGGTGGAAACAACCTCTTTAGGAAAATGCCCCAAAGAGTCCAAAAAAGTCAAAGTTTGACCAAAAAACTCAATTGTGTCATTTTCGACCAAAAATACAAGTTCTTTGGGTCAAAACGACCTTCTGAGCAAAACACTCCCAAAATGTTAGAAAAGGCCAAGTTTGACAAGAAAAGTTATTTGTGTCCATTTTCGACAAAAACTACAACTTCTTTGGGTGAAAACAGCCTTTTGAGAAAAAAGACCGAAAAAAGTCAAAGTTTAACTTGAAAAGTTAACTGTGTCCGTTTTTGGACAAAAATACAACTTCTTCGAGTGAAAACAGCCTTTTGAGAAAAGTGCCCCCAAAAGACAAAAAAAGATCAAGTTTGAGAAAAAAAAAAAATCAACTGTGACCGTTTTAGACCGAAAATTCTAGTTCTTTAGGTGAAAATGGTCGTCTGACCAAATCACACCCAAGAGACCAGAAAAGGCAAAGCTTAACCAAAAAAGTCAACTATGTCACATTTCAACCAAAAATACCACTTCTTTGTGTGGAAACAACCTTCAGAGAAAATGGCTCTCTAAAGGCGCCAAAAGGCCAAATTTGACCAGAAAAGTCATATGTGTCCGTTTTCGACAAAAAATATCACATTTTTTGGTGGAATCGGCCTTCTGAGAAAAATGCCATCAGAAGGCCCAAAAAGGACAAGCTTGACTGAAAAGTCAGCTACATTTGTTGTTGACCAAAAAAAACCATTTTTTTTGGGTGAAAACTGCCTTCTGAGTGAAAGCCCCACCGAAAAGGCCTCAGAAGGCCGAGTTTAACCTAAAAAATCAACTACGTCCGTTTTCGACAAAAAATTCTAGTTCTTTGGTTGAAAACAACCTCTTGAGCAAAATTCCCCAAAGAGGCCAAAAAAGTCAAAGTTTGACTAGAAAAGTCAATTGTGTCGTTTTCGACCAAAAATACCAGTTCATTGGGTGGAAACGACATCTTTAGAAAACTACCCAATAGAGTCCAAAAAATTCAAAGTATGATCAGAATTGTCAATTGTTTTGTGTTTTCGACGAAAAATACCCACTTCTCTGTGTGGAAACGACCGTTTGAGCAAAATGCCCCTAAATGACCCGAAAAGGACAAGTTTGACCAAAAGTCAGCTATATTTGTTTTCGACCTAAAAAACCACTTCTTTGGTTGGAAATGGATTTCTGAGCACGACACTCTCAAAAGGTTGAAAAACACCAAGTTCGACCAAAAAAGTCAACTGTGTCCATTTTCTGACGAAAATACCACTTCTTCGAGTGAAAACAACCTTTTGAGAAAAACGCCCTCAAAAGACCCAAGTAGGAGAAGTTTGAGAAAAAAAAAATCAACTGTGACCGTTTTTTACCCAAAATACCAGTTCTTTAGGTGAAAACGATCTTCTGATCAAATCGCACCCAAAAAGGCAAAGCTTGACCAGAAAAGTCAACTATGTCACTTTTTAACCAAAAATAACACTTCTTTGTGTGGAAACGACCTTCTGAGCAAAATGCCACCAGAAAGCCAAAAAAGGACAAGTTTGACCGAAAAGTCAACAATACTTGTTTTCGACAAAAAAAAAAAAAAAAAATCCAATTTTTTGGTTAGAAATGACCTTCTAAGTAAAAGCCCCCCACAGAGGCCTCGGAAGGCCGAGTTTAACCAAAAAAATCTACTGCGTCAGTTTTCGACAAAAAATACAAGTTCTTTGGTGCCTCAAAGAGGCCAAAAAAGTCAAAGTTTGACTGGAAAAGTCAATTGTGTCATTTTCGACCAAAATACCAATTCATTGGGTGGAAACGGCATCTTTAGAAAAATGCCCAAAAGAGTCCAAAAAATTCAAAGTTTGACCAGAAAACTCAATTGTGTCATTTTTGACTGAAAATACAAGTTCTTTGGGTGAAAACGACCTTCTGTGCACAACACTCCGAAAAGGTTCAAAAAGGCCAAGTTTGACCAGAAAAGTCAATTGTGTCCGTTTTCGACCAAAAATACCACTTCTTCGGGTGAAAACAGCCTATTGAGAAAAATTCCCCCAAAAGATCCATAAAGTCAAAGTTTGACTAGAAAAGTCAACTGTGTGCGTTTTTGGACAAAAATACCACTTCTTCCAGTGAAAACTGCCTTTTGAGAAAAACACCCCCAAAAGACCCAAATAGGACAAGTTTGAGAAAAAAAAAAGTCAATTGTGACCGTTTTCAACCCAAAATACCAATTCTTTAGCTGAAAATGGTTTTCTGACCAAATCACGCCCAAAAGACCCAAAAGGGCAAAGCTTGACCAGAAAAGTCTACTATGTCACTTTTCAACAAAAAATAACACTTCTTTGTGTGGAAACGGCCTTCTGAGCAAAAGGCTCCCTAAAGTCGCCAAAAAGCCAAATTTGACCAGAAAAGATAAATGTGTTCGTTTCAGACCAAAAATATCACCTTTCTTCGGTGGAATCGCCCTTCTGAGCAAAATACCACCAGAAGGCCTAAAAACGACAAGTTTAATCGAAAAGTCAGCTATATTTGTTTTCAACCAAAAAAACCACCTTTTCGGGTGGTAACGGTCCTCCGAGTAAAAGGCCCCCACAAAGGCCTCGAAAGGCCAAGTTTAACCAAAAAAATCAACTGTGTCCGTTTTCAACCAAAAATACCAGTTCTTTGTGTGGAAACAACCTTCTGTGCAAAAGGCTCCCTAAAGGTGCCAAAAGGCCAAATTTGACCAGAAAAGTCATCTGATTTTGTTGTCGACCAAAAATAACACCTTTTTTTGGTGGAATCAGCCTTCTGAGAAAAGTGCCACTAGAAGGCCCAAAAAGGACAAGATTGACCGAAAAGTTAGCTATATTTGTTGTCGACCAAAAAAAATATTTTTTGGTTGAAAACTGCCTTCTGAGTGAAAGGCCCCCAAAAAGGCCTCGGAAGGCCGAGTTTAACCAGAAAAATCAATTGTGTCCGTTTTCGACCAAAAATACCAGTTCTTTGGGTGGAAACGACCTCTTAAGCAAAACGCTCCAAAGAGGCTAAAAAAGTCAAAGTTTGACAAGAAAAGTCAATTGTGTCGTTTTCAACCAAAAATACCAGTTCATTGGGTAGAAACAACCTCTTTAGGAAAACGCCCCAACGAATCTAAAAAATTCAAAGTTTGACCAGAAAACTCAAATGTGTCTTTTTCGACCAAAAATACCAGTTCTTTGTGTGGAAACGATCTTTTAAGCACAACACTCCCAAATGGTCCAAAAAGGCCAAGTTTGACCAGAAAAGTCAATTGTGTCCATTTTCGACCAAAAATGCCACTTCTTCGAGTGAAAACAACCTTTTGATAAAAAATTCCCCAAAAGGACCCAAAAAGCAAAAGTTTGACCTAGAAAATCAACTGTGTCCGTTTTCGACCCAAGAAACCACTTCTTTAGGTAAAAACGGTATTCTGACCAAATCGTGCCCAAAAGACCCAAAAGTCCCAAAAAGGCAAACCTTGACCAGAAAAGTCAATTGTGTCACTTTTAAACCAAAAAATCACTTCTTTGTATGGAAACGGCCTTCTGAGCAAAAGGCTCCCTAAGGTGCCAAAATGCCAAATTTGACCAAAAAAGTCATATGTGTCCGTTTTCGACCAAAAATATAACCTTTTGTTGTGGAATCAGCCTTATGAGAAAAATTCCATCCGAAGGCCTAAAAAGGACAAGTTTGACCAATAAGTCAGCTATATTTGTTGTCGACCAAAAAAACATTTTTTGGGTGAAAACTGCATTCTGAGTTAAAGGCCCCCAAAAAGGTTTCGGAAGGTCGAGTTTAACTAAAAATATCAACTGCATTCGTTTTCGACCAAAAATACCAGTTCTTTGGGTGGAAACGGCCTCTTTAGTAAAATGCCCCAAAGCGGCCAAAAAAGTCAAAGTTTGACTAGAAAAGTCAATTGTGTCATTTTCGACCAAAAATACGAGTTCATTGGGTGGAAACAACATCTTTAGAAAAATGCCCAAAAGAGTCCAAAAAATTCGAAGTGTGATCAGAAATGTCAATTGTGTTTGTTTTCGACCGAAAATACCACTTCTTTTGGTGGAAATGGCCTTTTGAGCAAAACGCCCCTAAATGACCTAAAAAGGACAAGTTTGACCGAAAAGTCAGTTATATTTGTTTTCGACTAAAAAAACCACTTCTTTGGTTGGAAATGGCCTTCTGAGCACAACACTCCCAAAAGGTCCAAAAGACCAAGTTCGACCAAAAAAGTTAATTGTGTCTATTTTTGGACAAAAATACCAGTTCTTTAGATGAAAACGGTCTTCTGATCAAATCATGCCCAAAAGACCCAAAAAGGCGAAGCTTGAGCAGAAAAGTCAACTATGTCATTTTTCAACCCAAAATATCACTTCTTTTAAGGCCTTATGGTGGCATTTTTCTCAGAAGGCCGATTCCATAAAAAAAATGTGATATTTGACGATTTTCAGGGGTTAAATGGTACCTTTAAATCGATTTTAGATGTTTTGGGACTATTGTGTTATTTAAAATATATTTTCAAGAATTTTGGGATATAATTAATATTTTTATTATTTTAAGAAGGACTTTAGTATATAGTATAAATAGATAGATAAATCACTAAACAAATGGCCAATATGGTTTCCTTCATTATAAAGGAAACCATATTTAGCCACAATTATCATGTGTGACGTGGATGTGTTGGGTTGCATGGGAATTAGGATCCACATGCATTATACATATGTGTAGAGGGGAGGATTGATGTGGATTTGATATATACATACATGCAATATATATGGGAAGAGGAAAGAATCTCATTTTTATTTTTTTGGGGGAGGCATGTCAGTAGAGCCGCTCATATATATATATATATATATATATATATAAAGATATGATTTTTTTATTAGGCAGATTTTAAGAATAGGGACTTGATCCGCCGGATAGGAATTAAAAAGAAAATCAATTACACACACACACACACACACATATATGTGTGTGTGTGTGTGTGTGTGTGTGTGTGTATTCAGGATGTTTGAGTACTCCGGTCTAAATTTCGGTTTCGGATTTCAGGTAGAATTTCTACTCTTTTAATATATGTATTTAATTTTCCTATGGTGTGGTTTATGTTATTATTATTGTTGAATTTAACTGTTAAATTTCATGAAATAATTATGACTATGTGAAAACTATGTGAAAATCATGCCCACGTGTATTACTTATTGTATCAATTAAATGCACATATTAGAGGGATTGGAGTTCTACTGAGCGTTGGCTCACAACTGCACAGTTTTAATTGTAGGGCCGGCGAGAGCAAAATTGCGAGGGGAATTATATTAGAATTTCTATTTGTATGAATTGTAGTCATTATTTACTATTGTAAAATTGACTGTAAAATTTGGAATAATTTATTATTGTGATCAATCGACATGAATTATTTTATTTATTTTAGAAATTTAACTGAATTTATTTGAGAATAGTGCAGCACCATAAATTTTATTTGAAATTCTATTTAACTCGGAATAAGTGTATTTATTAATTATTTGTAATAAGTATAGTTAAAATTTACCGTTGAAAAATTGAATCGATAAATTGAGTATAATTATTGTCGCCGTTGTTATAAAATTTACCGGATTTTATACAATGAAAATTCGGTCAGTCAATTTTAGTGTGAATTCTATATAGGAGAAACCGCGTGGCGATCCTGGGAAACAGGGTCGTTATAGTTGTCGACCAAAAAACCCATTTTTTTGGGTGGAAACTACATTCTGAAGGAAAGGCCCCCGAAAAGGCCTCAAAAGGCCAAGTTTAACCGAAAAAATCTACTGTATCCGTTTTCAACCAAAAATACCAGTTCTTTGGGTGGAAATGCCCTCTCGAGCAAAATGCTCCAAAGAGGCCAAAAAAGTCAAAGTTTGACTAGAAAAGTCAATTATGTCGTTTTCGACCAAAAATACTAGTTCATTAGGTGGAAACGACATCTTTAGAAAAATGCCCAAATAGTCCAAAAAATATCACTTGTGTCTGTTGTGTCTGTTTTCGACCAAAAATATCACTTCTTTGGGTGGAAACAATCTTTTTAGCAAAATGCCCCCAAATGACCCAAAAAGGGCAAGTTTGACCGAAAAGTTAGTTATATTTGTTTTTTACAAAAAAAACCACTTCTTTGGTTGGAAATGGCCTTCTGAGTACAACACTCCCAAAAGGTCCAAAAACACCTAACAAGGAAAGTCAAATGTATCCGTTTTTGGACAAAAATACTACTTCTTCGAGTGAAAACATCCGTTCGAGAAAAACGCCCCCAAAAGACCCAAAAAGGACAAGATTGAGAAAAAAAAAAAAATCAACTGTGACCGTTTTCGACCCAAAAAAACTCGTTCTCTAGGTGAAAACAGACTTCTGACCAAATCGTGACCAAAAGATCCAAAAAGGCAAAGCTTGACCTGAAAAGTCAACTATGTCACTTTTCAACCAAAAATACCACTTCTTTGTGTGGAAACGGCTTTCGGAGCAAAAGGCCCTCTAAAGGTGCCAAAAGGCCAAATTTGACCAGAAAAATCAAATGTGTCCATTTTCGACCAAAAATATCACATTTTTCGGTAGAATCGGCTTTTAGAGCAAAATGCCACACGAAGGCCCAAAAAGGATAAGTTTGACTGAAAAGTCAACTATATTTGTTTTCGACCAAAAAAATTATTTTTTTGGGTAGAAACGGCCTTCTGAGTAAAAGGCCCCCACAAAGGCCTCGGAAGGCCGAGTTTAACCAAAAAAATCAATTGTGTTCATTTTCGACCAAAAATACCAGTTCTTTGGGTAGAAACGGCCTCTTGAGCAAAATGCCCCAAAGAGGCAAAAAAAGTCAAAGTTTGACTAGAAAAGTCAATTGTGTTGTTTTTGACCAAAAATACCAATTCTTTGGGTGGAAACAGGCACTTTAAGAAATCGCCCCAAAGAGTCCAAAAAAGTCAAAGTTTGACCAGAAAACCCAATTGTGTTGTTTTCGACCAAAAATACCAGTTATTTGGGTGGAAACAACCTTCTGAGCATAACACTCCCAAAAGGTCAAAAAATGCCAAGTTTGACTAAAAAAGTCAATTGTGTCCGTTTTCGATAAAAAATTTCACTTATTTAGGTGAAAACAACCTTTTGGGAAAAACGCCCCAAAAAGACCCAGAAAGGAAAAGTTTGACCTAGAAAATCAACTTAGTCCGTTTTCGACCCAAGAAACCACTTCTTTAGGTGAAGACGGTCTTCCGACCAAATCACGCCCAAAAGACCCAAAAAGGCAAAGCTTGACCAAAACAGTCAATTATGTCACTTTTCAAACAAAAATACTAATTCTTTGTGTGGAAACGGCCTTATGAGCGAAAAGCTCCCTAAAGGCGCCAAAATGCCAAATTTTACTAGAAAAGTCATCTGTGTTCGTTTTCGACCAAAAATATCATATTTTTTTGTGGTATCGACCTTCAGAGAAAAATGCCACCAGAAGGCCCAAAAAGGACAAGATTGACCGAAAAGTCAGTTATATTTGTTGTTGATATAAAGAACCATTTTTTTGGGTGGAAACTACCTTCTGAGTGAAAGGCCCACAAAAAGGCCTCGGAAGGCCAAATTTAACCGAAAAAGTCAACCGCGTCCGTTTTCGACCAAAAATACTAGTTGTTTGAGTGGAAACGGCCTTTTGTACAAAACGCCCCAAAGAGGCCAAAAAGTCAAAGTTTGACTAAAAAAGTCAATTGTGTCGTTTTCGATAAAAAATACGAGTTCATTGGGTGGAACGACATCTTTAGAAAAATGCCCAAAAGAGTCCAAAAAGTTCAATGTATGATTAAAAATGTCAATTGTGTCTGTTTTCGACAAAAGGTACCATTTCTTTGGGCAGAAACGGCCTTTTGAGCAAAACGACCATAAATTACCCGAAAATGACAAGTTTGACCGAAAAGTCAGCTATATTTGTTTTCGACCAAAAAACCACTTCTTTGGTTGGAAATGGCCTTCTATGTACAACACTCCCATAAGGTCCAAAAAGACCAAGTTCGACCAGAAAAGTCAATTGTGTCTGTTTTTGGACAAAAATACCACTTCTTCGAGTAAAAACAACCTTTTGAGAAAAACGCCCCCAAAAGACCCAAAAAGGACAAGTTTAAGAAAAAAAAATCAACTGTGACCGTTTTCGACCCAAAATACCACTTCTTTAGGTGAAAACGATCTTCTAACCAAATCGCGCCGAAAAGACCCAAAAAGGCAAAGCTTGACCAGAAAAGTCAACTATGTCACTTTCCAATCAAAAACACCACTTCTTTGTGTGGAAATGGACTTCTGAGCAAAAGGCTCCCTAAAGGCGCCCAAAGGCCCAATTTAACCAGAAAAGTCATCTGTGTCCGTTTTCAACAAAAAATATCAAATTTTTTTTCGATAGAATCGGCCTTCTAAGCAAAATTCCATAAGACGGCCCAAAAAGGACAAGTTTGACCGAAAAGTCAGCTATATTTGTTGTGGACCAAAAAAAACCATTTTTTTGGGTGGAAACTTCCTTCTGAGAGAAAGGCCGCCAAAAAGGCCTCGGAAGGCCAATTTTAACCGGAAAAATCAACTGCATCCTTTTTCAACCAAAAATACTAGTTCTTTGGGTGGAAACGGCCTATTGAGCAAAACACCCCAAAGAGGCCAAAAAAGTCAATGTTTGACTAGAAAAGTCAATTGTGTCGTTTTCGACCAAAAATACGAGTTCATTGGGTGGAAACACCTTGTGAACAAAACACCCCCAAAAGTCCAAGTTTCATCGGAAATGTTAATTGCGTCTGTTTTCAACCACAAATACCACTTCTTTGGGGATAAGTGACCATTTGAGCAAAATACCTTGAGAAGGCCCAAAAAGGACAAGTTTGACCAAAAAAGTCAATTGTGTCTGTTTTCAACCCAAAATACCCTTACTTTTGGTGGAAACATCCTTCTGACCTAACCATCCCCAAAAGTCTATAAAACAAAAACAAATTTGACCGAAAATTCAATAGTTTCCACTTTAGACTAATAAAACCAGTTCTTTGGATGGAATCGGCCTTTTGAGCAAAATGCCCGCGAAAGACCCAAGAAGGACAAGTTTAATCGAAAAGTCAATTGTGTTCCCTTTCGAAAAAAAAAAAAAAATTCACTTCTTTGGGTGGAAACGACCTTCTGAGCAAAATGCCCACAAAAGGCTCCAAAAGGCCAAATTTAACTAGAAAAATCAACTGCGTCTATGGATGAAAACTACCACTTTTTGGTGTGAAACAGCCTTCGAAGCAAAATGCCCACAATTGGCCCAAAAGGACCAAATTTGACACAAAAATTAAATTTTGTCCATTTCGGACCAAAAATACCACTTTTTGGGATAAAACAGCCACCAAGGCCCAAAAAGACCGAGTTTGACCCGAAAATTCAACTTCATCCTTCTCAGACAAATAATACCACTTTTTTGGGCGAAAAGAACCAATTGAGCAAAACGCCTAAAAATACCCAAAGGACCAATTTTGAAATTAAAAATCACATGCGCCTATTTTGGATGAAAAATACAACTTTTTGGGGTTAAACGGTCTCCTGAGCAAAATGCCCACTAAAAGCCCAAAAAGGCCAAGTTTGATGCAAAAATTCGACTGCGTTCGTATCGGATCAAAATTACCACTTTTTGGGGAAAATTACCCCAGAAGATCGAGTTTGACCCGAAAATGAAAACTTCGTCCATTTCATACGAAGAATACCACTTTTTTGGGCAGAAACAGCCTACCGAGTAAAATACACCCAAAATACCCAAAAGACCAATTTTGAAATGAAAAATCTAATACGTCCATTTTGGACAAAAACTATCACTTTTCAGTGTGAAACAGCCTTCAAAGCAAAACGCCCACAAATGGCCAAAAAAATCAAATTTGAGGCAAAAATTAAATTTTCTCCGTTTTCGGACGAAAAACACCACTTTTTGGGATAAAACAGCGACAAAGGCCCAAAAAAACTGAGTTTGACCCGAAAATTCAATTTCGTCATTCTCAGACGAACAATACCACTTTTTTGTGCAGAAACGACCTATTGAGCAAACACCCCAAAATATCCAAAAAGACAAATTTTGAAATGAAAAATCAAATGCATTCATTTTGGACAAAAGCTACCACTTTTTGGTTTGAAACGATCGTTGGAGCAAAACACCCACCAAAAGCCCAAAAATACCAAGTTTGATGCCATAAACTGACTGCGTTCGTTTCGAACCAAAAATACCACTTTTTCGGAGAAAATGGCTACAAAATCCCCAGAAGACCGAGCTTGTCCCGAAAATTAAATTTCGTTCATTTCGCACGAAGACTACCACTTTTTTGGGCAGAAATGGCCTACTTAGCGAAACGCACCCAAAATACCACAAAAAAACCAATTTTGAATTGAAAAATCAAATGCATCCTTTTTGGACAAAAACTACCACTTTTTGGTGAGAAACGGCCTTCAAAGCAAAATGCCCACAAATGGCCCAAAAAGACCAAGTTTGATGCAAAAATTAAATTTTATCCGTTCCAGATAAAAAATACCACTTTTTGGGATAAAACAGCGACAAAGGCCCAAAAAGACCGAATTTGATCCGAAAATTCAATTTCGTCCTTCTCAGACAAAGAATACCACTTTTTTTTTGGCGAAAACGACCATTTGAGCAAAACGCCCAAAAATACCCAAAAACACCCATTTTGAAATGAAAAATCAAATGCGCCTATTTTGGATGATAACTACCACTTTTGGGGGTTAAACGGTATTCGGAGCAAAATGCCTACTAAAAGCCCAAAAAGGCTAAGTTTGACGCAAAAATTTGACTGCGTTCGTTTCGGACCAAAACTACCACTTTTTGGGTGCAAATAGAAACAAATGCCCTAGAAGACCAAGTTTGACCCGAAAATGAAAACTTTGTCCATTTAGGACGAAGAATACCATTTATTGGGTAGAAACGGCCTACTGAGCAAAACGCACCCAAAAATCCCAAAAAAGACCAATTTTGAAATGAAAAATCGAATGTGTCCATTTTAGACGAAAACTACCCCTTTTTGGGGTGAAACGGACTTTGGAGTAAAACGCCCACTAAAAGCCCAAAAATGTCAAGTTTGACGCCAAAAATCGACTGCGTTCGTTTCGGACAAAAATTACCACTTTCTGGGAGAAAATAGCTACAAAAGCCCAAGAAGAACAAGCTTGACTAGAAAATTAAACTTCGTCCATTTCCCACGAATAATACCACTGATTTTGGGCAGAAACGGTCTACTGAGTAAAACGCTCCCAAAATAGCCAAAAAAGATCAATTTTGAAACGAAATATCAAATGCGTCCATTTTGGACGAAAACAACAATTTTTTGGGGGTGAAACAGTCTTTGGAGCAAAACGTCCACTAAAAGTAAAAAAATGCCAAGTTGGACGCGAAAAATCGATTGCGTTCATTTCGGACCAAAAATACCACTTTTTGGGAGAAAATAGCTACAAAAGCCCCAGAAGACCAAACATGACCCAAAAATTAAATTCCGTTCATTTCACACGAAGAATACCACTTTTATGGGCAGAAACGGCCGACTGAGCAAATCGCCCCCAAAATACCCAAAAAAGACCAATTTTGAAATGAAAAATCAAATGCGTCCATTTAAGACGAAAACTACCACTTTTTGGGGTGAAACGGTCTTTGGAGCAAAACATCCACTAAAGCCCAAAAATACCAAGTTTGACACCAAAAATTGGCTGCGTTCGTTTCGGACCAAAAATACCACTTTTTCGAAGAAAATATTTACAAAATCCCAAGAAGACCGAGCTTGACCCGAAAATTAAATTTTGTCATTTCGCATGAAGAATACCACTTTTTTTGGGAAAAACAGTCTTCAGAGCAAAAAGCTCACAAAAAGGCCAAGTTTGACGCAAAACTACGACTGCGTCTGTTTTGGAACGAAAATACAACTTTTCATGAGAAAATAGCAACAAAATCCCAAGAAGACCGAGTTTGACACAAAAATTAAATTTCGTCCATTTTGGACGAAGAATACCTATTTTTTGGGCAGAAACGGCAAACTAAGCAAAACGCACCCAAAATACCCAAAAAGACCAATATTGAAATGAAAAATCAAATGCGACCATTTTGGACAAAAGCTACCACTTTTCGGTGTGAAACGGCCTTGAAAGCAAAACACCCACAAATGGCCCAAAAAGATCAACTTTGACGCAAAAATTAAATTTTCTCCGTTTTCGGACCAAAAATACCACTTTTTTGGGATAAAACAGCGACAAAGGCCCAAAAAGACCGAGTTTGACCCAAAAATTCAACTTCGTCCTTCTTAGACGAAGAATACCACGTTTTTGTGCAGAAACGACCTATTGAGCAAACCCCCCAAAATATCCAAAAAGACCAATTTTGAAATGAAAAATCAAATGCGTCCTTTTTTGGACAAAAGCTACCACTTTTTGGTTTGAAATGGTTTTTGGAGCAAAATACCGATTAAAAGACCAAAAATGCCAAGTTTGACGCCAAAAACCCGACTGCGTTCGTTTCGGATCAAAAATACCATTTTTTCAGATAAAATAGCTACAAATGCCACAGAAGACAGAGCTTGACTCAAAAATTAAACTTCGACCATTTCGGACGAAGAATACCACTTTTTGGGGCAAAAACGGCCTACTGTTCAGAACGCACCCAAAATACCCAAAAAAACTAATTTTGAAATGAAAAATCAAAAGCGTCCATTTTTGGCAAAAACTACCACTTTTTGGGGTGAAACAGTCTTCAGAGCAAAATGCCCACAAAAAGCCCAAAAAGGCCAAGTTTGACGCAAAAATTCGACTGCGTCCGTTTTGGACCAAAAATACCACTTTTCATGAGAAAATAGCAACAAAAGCCCAAAAAGACCGTGTTTAACCCAAAAATTAAACTTCGTCCATTTTGGATGAAGAATACCATTTTTTTGGGCAAAAACGGCCTACTGAGCAAAACGCACCCAAAATACCCAAGAAAATCAATTTTGAAATGAAAATCAAATGCGTCCATTTTGGACGAAAACTACCACTTTTTGGGGTGAAACGGTCTTTAGAGCAAAACACCCACAAAAAGTCCAAAAATGTCAAGTTTGACGTAAAAATTCGACTGTGTTCGTTTGGGACCAAAAATGCCACTTTTCATTCAAAAATAGCGGCAAAATCTTCAGAAGACCGAGTTTGACCCAAAAATTAAACTTCGTCCATTTTTTACGAAGAATACCACTTTTTTGGGCAGAAACGGGCTACTGAGCAAAACGCACCCAAAATACCCAAAGAGACCAACGTTGAAATGAAAAATCAAATGCGTCTATTTCGAACAAAAACTACCACTTTTCGGTGTGAAACAACCTTCAAAGCAAAACGCCTACAAACGGCCCGAAAAGACCAAATTTGACGCAAAAATTAAATTTTCTCCATTTTCGGACCAAAAATACTACTTTTTGGGATAAAACAGTGACAAAGGCCCTAAAAGACCAAGTTTGACCCGAAAATTCAACTTCGTCCTTGTCAAACGAAGAATACTTTTTTTTTTGTGTGCAGAAACGACCTATTGAGCAAACACCCCAAAATATCCCAAAAAGACCAATTTTGAAATGAAAAATCAAATGCGTCCATTTTGGATAAAAGCTACAACTTTTTGGTTTGAAATGGTCGTTGGAGCAAAACACCCACTAAAAGCCAAAAAATGCAAAGTTTGATGCAAAAAAAATCGACTGCGTTCGTTTCGGATAAAAAATGCCACTTTTTGGGAGAAAATAGCTATAAATGCCACAAAAGATCGATCTTGACCCAAAAATTAAACTTCATCCATTTCGGATGCAGAATACCATTTTTTTGGGCAAAAACGGTCTACACAGTAAACCACACCCAATATACCCCAAAAAACCAATTTTGAAATGAAAAATCAAATGCTTCCATTTTTTGCGAAAACTACCACTTTTTCGGGTGAAACAGTCTTCAAAGCAAAACGCCCACAAAAAGCCAAAAAAGGATAAGTTTGACGCAAAAATTCGACTGCGTCCGTTTTCGACTAAAAATACCACTTTTTCGGAGAAAATAGCTACAAAAGCCCAAGAAGACCGAGCTTGACCCAAAAGTTAAACTTCATCCATTTCGCTTGAAGAATAACACTTTTTTTGGGCAGAAACGGCCTACTGAGCAAAACGCACCCAAAATACCAAAAAAGACCAATTTTGAAATGAAAAATAAAAGGCGTTCATTTTTGGCGAAAACTACCACTTTTTGGGGTGAAACGGTTTTCAGAATAAAAACCCCACAAAAAGGCCAAGTTTGACGCAAAAATTTGACTGCATCCGTTTTGGACCGAAAATACCACTTTTTTTGAGAAAAAGGCAACGAAAGCTCAAGAAGATCGAGTTTGATCCAAAAACTAAAATTCGTCCATTTTGGACGAAGAATATCACTTTTTTGGGCAGAAACGACATACTGAGCAAAATGCACCCAAAATACCCAAAATGACCAACTTTGAAATGAAAAATCAAATGCGTCCATTTTGGACAAAAACTACCACTGTTCGATTTTAAACGGCCTTGAAAGCAAAACGCCCACAAACGGCCCAAAAAGACCAACTTTGACGCAAAAATTAAATTTTCTCCGCTTTCGGACCAAAAATATCACTTTTTGGGATAAAACAACGACAAAGGCCCAAAAAGACCGAGTTTGACCCAAAAATTCAACTTCGTCCTTCTCAAACGAAGAATACCACTTTTTTGTGTAGAAACGACCTATTGAGCAAACACCCCAAAATATCCAAAAAACCAATTTTGAAATAAAAAATCAAACGCATCCCTTTTGGACAAAAGTTGCCACTTTTTGGTTTGAAACGGTCTTCGGAGCAAAACACCCACTAAAAGCCCAAAAATACCAAGTTTGACGCCAAAAATTGACTGTGTTCGTTTTGGACCAAAAATACCCCTTTTTCAGAAAAAATAGTTACAAACGCCCAAGAAGACCGAGTTTGACCCGAAAATTAAACGTTGTCCACTTCGCACGAAGAATACCATTTTTTTTGGCAGAAACGGCCTATAGAGCAAAACACCACCAAAATTCCCAAGAAATACCAATTTTTATATGAAAAATCAAATGCGTCCATTTTAGACGAAAACTGCCACTTTTTGGGGTAAAATGGTCTTCCGAGCAAAACACCCACAAAGAGCCCAAAAAGGCCAAGTTTGACGCAAAAATTCGACTACATCCGTTTTGAACCAAAAATACCACTTTTCATGAGAAAATAGTAACAAAAGCTCCAGAAGACCGAGTTTGACCCAAAAATTAAACTTCGTCCATTTTGGACGAAGAATACCCTTTTTTTTGGCAGAAGCGGCCTACTGAGCAAAACGCACCCAAATTACCCACAAAAGACCAATGTTGAAATGAAAAATCAAATGCGTCCATTTCGGACAAAAACTACCGCTTTTCGGTGTGAAAGGCCTTCAAAGCAAAATGCCCACAAATGGCCCAAAACGACCAAATTTGACGCAAAAATTAAATTTTCTCCATTTTCGGACCAAAAATACCACTTTTTGGGATAAAGCAGCGACTACGGCCCAAAATACCCAGAAAGACCAATTTTGAAAAAAAAATCAAATGCGTCCATTTTGGCAAAAAACTACCACTTTTTGGGGTGAAACGATCTTTGAAGCAAAACGCCCACTAAATCCCAAAAATGTCAAGTTTCATGCCAAAAATTGACTGCGTTCGTTTCGTACCCAAAATACCACTTTTTGAGAGAAAATAGCTACAAAAGCCAAAGAAGACCGAGTTTGACCCAAAAATTAAACTTCATCAATTTTGGACAAAGAATACCACTTTTTTGGGCAGAAATGGCCTACTGAGCAAAATGCACCCAAACTACCCAGAAGACCAATTTTGAAATGAAAATTCAAAAACGTCAATTTTGGATGAAAACTACCACTTTTTGGGGTGAAACGATCTTTGGAGCAAAACACCCACTAAAAGCCCAAAAATGCCAAATTTGATGCCAAAAATCAGCTGCGTTCGTTTCGGACCAAAAATACCACTTTTTCGGAGGAAATAGCTACAAAAACCCAAGAAGACCGAACTTAACCATAAAATTAAACTTCGTCCATTTTGGACAAAGAATACCACTTTTTTTGCCAGAAACGGCCTACTGAGCAAAATGCACCCAAAGTACCCAGAAAGCCCTATTTTGAAATAAAAATTGAAATGCGTCCATTTTGGACAAAAACTACCACTTTTGGGGGTGAAACGGTCTTGGGAGCAAAACACCCACTAAAAGCCCAAAACTGCCAAGTTTGATTCCAAAAATTGGTTGCGTTTGTTTAGCACCAAATATACCACTTTTTTGGAGGAAATAGCTACAATAGCCCAAGAAGACCGAGCTTGACCCAAAAATTAAATTTTGTCCATTTCGCATGAAGAATAACACTTTTTTTGGGCAGAAATGGACTACTAAGCAAAACGCCCCCAAAATACCTAAAAAATACCAATTTTGGAATTAAAAATCAAATGCGTCAATTTTGGCCGAAAACTACCACTTTTTGGGGTGAAACGGTCTTTGGAGCAAAATGCCCACTAAAAGCCCCAAAATACCAAATTGGATGCCAAAAATCAGCTGCGTTCATTTCGGACCAAAAATACTACTTTTTCGGAGAAAATAGCTACAAAAGCCCTAAAAGACCGAGCTTGACCCGAAAGACTAATTTTGAAATGAAAATTCAAATGCATCCATTTTGGACGAAAACTACCACTTTTTGGGGTGAAACGGTCTTCGGAGCAAAACACCCACTAAAAGCCAAAAATGTCTAGTTTGAAGCCAAAAATCGGCTGCGTTTGTTTCGGACCAAAAATATCACTTTTTCGAAGGACATAGATACAAAATCCCAAGAAGACCGAACGTAATATTAAAATTAAACTTCGTCCATTTTGGACAAAGAATACCACTTTTTTTGGCAGAAACGGCCTACTGAGCAAAATGCACCCACAATACCCAGAAAGACCAATTTTGAAATGAAAATTGAAATGCCTCCATTTTGGACGAAAACTACCACTTTTTGGGTTGAAACGGTCTTTGGAGCAAAACACCTACTAAAAGCTCAAAAATGCCAAGTTTGATACCAAAAATCAACTGCGTTCATTTCGGATAAAAAATACCACTTTTTTGGAAGAAATAGCTACAAAAGCCCAAGAAGACCGAACTTGACCCGAAAATTAAATTTCGTCCATTTCGCTTGAAGAATAACACTTTTTTTGGGTAGAAACGGCCTACTGAGCAAAACGCACCCAAAATACCCAGTAAGACCAATTTTGAAATGAAAATTGAAATGCGTCCATTTTGGACGAAAACAACCACTTTTGGGGCTGAAACGGTCTTTTGAGCAAAACGCCCACTAAAGCCCAAAAATGCCAAGTTTGACACCAAAAATCGACTGCGTACGTTTTGGACCCAAAATACCACTTTTTGAGAAAAAATTGCTACAAAAGCCAAAGAAGGCCGAGCTTGACCCAAAAATTAAATTTCGTCCATTTTGGACGAAGAATACCAATTTTTTGGGCATAAATGGCCTAGTATGCAAAACGCACCAAAAAACCCAGAAAGACCAATTTTGAAATGAAAATTCAAATGCCTTCATTTTGGACGAAAACTACCACTTTTTGGGGTGAAACGGTCTTTTGAGCAAAACACCCACTAAAAGCCCAAAAATGCCATGTTTGATGCAAAAAATCAGCTGCGTTCGTTTTGGACTAAAAATACCACTTTTTCGGAGGAAATAGCAACAAAATGCCAAGAAGACCGAGCTTGACCCGAAAATTAAACTTCGTTCATTTCGCATAAAGAATAACACTTTTTGTGGGCAGAAACGGCCTACTGAGTAAAACGCCCCCACAAATCGGCTGCGTTCGTTTAGGACAAAAAATTCCATTTTTTTTAGGAAATAACTACAAAAGCCCAAGAAGACCAAGCTTGACCCGAAAATTAAACTTTGTCCATTTCGCATGAAGAATAACACTTTTTTTGGGCAGAAACGGCCAACTAAGCCAAACACCGCCAAAATACCTAAAAAATACCAATTTTGAAAAATCAAATGCGTCCATTTTGGCCAAAAACTAGCACTTTTTGGGGTAAAACGGTCTTTGGAGCAAAACGCCCACTAATGCACAAAAATGTAAAGTTTGATGCGAAAAATCAACTCCGTTCGTTTCGGACCAAAAATGCCACTTTTTGGGAGAAAATAGCTATAAAAGTCAAAGAAGGCCGAGCTTGACCCAAAAATTAAATTTCGACCATTTTGGACGAAGAATACCAATTTTTTGGGCATAAACGGCCTACTAAGCAAAACGCATCCAAAATACCCAGAAAGACCAATTTTGAAATGAAAATTCAAATGCGTCCATTTTGGACGAAAACTACCACTTTTTGGGGTGAAATGATCTTTGGAGCAAAACACCCACTAAAAGCCCGACAATTCCAAGTTTGATACCAAAAATCGGCTGCGGTCGTTTCGGACAAAAAATACCATTTTTTCGGAAGAAATAGGTACAAAAGCCCAAGAGGTCTGAACTTTACCATAAAATCAAACTTCGTCCATTTTGGACAAAGAATACCACTTTTTTTGGCAGAAACGGCCTACTGAGCAAAACGCACCCAAAATAGCCAGAAAGACCAATTTTGTAATGAAAATTGAAATGCGTCCATTTTGGACGAAAAGAACCATTTTATGGGGTGAAATGTTCTTTTGAGCAAAACGCCCACTAAAGCCAAAAAATGCCAAGTTTGACGCCAAAAATCGACTGCGTTTGTTTCGGATCCAAAATACTACTTTTTGAGAGAAAATAACTACAAAAGCCAAAGAAGACCGAGCTTGACCTAAAAGTTAAACTTCATCCATTTTGGACAAAGAATACCACTTTTTTGGGCAAAAATGGCCTACTGAGCAAAATGCACCCAAAATACCCAGAAAGACCAATTTTGAAATGAAAAATCAAATGCCTCCATTTTGGACGAAAACTATAACTTTTTGGGGTGAAATGGTCTTTGGAGCAAAACACCCACTAAAAGCCCAAAAATGCCAAGTTTGATGCAAAAAATCAGCTGCGTTCGTTTCGGACTAAAAATACCACTTTTTCGAAGGAAATAGCTACAAAATGCCAAGAAGACCGAGCTTTACCCGAAAATTAAACTTCGTCCATTTCACATGAAGAATAACAATTTTTTTGGGCAGAAACGACCTACTGAGTAAAACGCCCCCAACATACCCACAAAATACCAATTTTGAAGTGAAAAATCAAATGCGTCCATTTTGGACGAAAGCTACAACTTTTTGGGGTGAAACGGTCTTTGGAGCAAAACGCCCACTAAAGCACAAAAATGTCAAGTTTGACGCCAAAAATCAACTCCGTTCATTTCGGATAAAAAATACCACTTTTTGGGAGAAAATAGCTACAAAAGTCAAAGACGGCTGAGCTTGACCCAAAAATTAAATTTCGTCCATTTTGGACGAAGAATACCAATTTTTTGGGCATAAACGGCCTACTAAGCAAAAGGCACCCAAAATACCAAGAAAGACCAATTTTGAAATGAAAAATCAAAGGCGTCCATTTGGGACGAAAACTACCACTTTTTGGGTTGAAACGGTCTTTGGAGCAAAACACCCACTAAAAGCCCGACAATGCCAAGTTTGATGCCAAAAATCGGCTGCGGTCGTTTCAGACCAAAAATACCACTTTTTCGGAGGAAATAGGAACAAAAGCCCAAGAAGACCGAACTTAATCATAAAATTAAACTTCGTCCATTTTCGATAAATAATACCACTTTTTTTGGCAGAAACGGCCTACTGACCAAAACGCCCCCAAAATATCGAAAAAGATAAATTTTGAAATGAAAAATTAAATGCGTCCATTTTAGACGAAAACTACTACTTTTTGTGGTGAAAACGGTCTTTGGAGCAAAACACCCACTAAAAGCCCAAAAATGCCAAGTTTGACGCCAAAAATCGATTGCGTTCGTTTCGGACCAAAAATACCACTTTTTCGGAGAAAATAGCTACAAAAACTAAAGAAGACCGAGCTTCACCCAAAAATTAAACTTCATCCATTTTGGACGAAGAATACTAATTTTTTGGGCAGAAACGGCCTACTGAGCAAAACACGCCCAAAATACCCAAAAAAGACCAATTTTGAAACGAAAAATCAAATGCATCCATTTTGGACGAAAACTACCACTTGTTGGGGTGAAACAGTCTTTGGAGCAAAACACCCACTAAAGCCCAAAAATGCCAAGTTTGACGCCAAAAAATCGATTGCGTTCATTTCGGAACAAAAATACCACTATGTGATAGAAAATAGCTACAAAAGCCAAAGAAGACCGAGTTTGACCCAAAAATTAAACTTCGTCCATTTTGGACAAAGACTACCACTTTTTTTGGCAAAAATAACCTATTGAGCAAAACGCACCCAAAATACCCAAAAAGACCAATTCTTAATTAATAATTCAAATGCCTCCATTTTGGACGAAAACTACCACTTTTTGGGGATGAAACGATCTTTGGAACAAAACACCCACTAAAAGCCTAAAAATGCCAAATTTGATGCCACAAATTGGCTGGGTTCGTTTAGGATCAAAAATTCCATTTTTTTTAGGAAACAACTACAAAAGCCAAGGAAGACCAAGCTTGAAACGAAAATTAAACTTTGTCCATTTCGCATGAAGAATAACACTTTTTTTGGGCAGAAACGGCCAACTAAGCCAAACGCCGCCGAAATACCTAAAAAATATCAATTTTGAAATGAAAAATCAAATGCGTCCATTTTGGCCAAAAACTACCACTTTTTGGGGTGAAACGGTCTTTGGAGCAAAACGCCCACTAAAGCACAAAAATGTAAAGTTTGACGCCAAAAATCAACTCCGTTCGTTTCGGACCAAAAATACCACTTCTTGAGAGAAAATAGATATAAAAGTTAAAGAAGGCCGAGCTTGACCCAAAAATTAAACTTCGTCCATTTTGGACGAAGAATACCAATTTTTTGGGCATAAACGGCTTACTAAGCAAAACACACCCAAAATACCCGGAAAGACCAATTTTGAAATGAAAATTCAAATGCGTTCATTTTGGACGAAAACTACCACTTTTTGGGGTGAAACGGTCTTTGGAGCAAAACACCCACTAAAAACCCAAAAATGTCAAGTTTGATGCCAAAAATCGTCTGCGTTCGTTTCCTACCAAAAATACTACTTTTTCGGAGGAAATAGCTACAAAAGCCCAAGAAGACCGAACTTGACCCGAAAATTAAACTTCGTCCATTTCGCTTGAAGAGTAACACTTTTTTTGGGCAGAAACGGCCTACTGAGCAAAACGCACCCAAAATACCCAGAAAGACCAATTTTGAAATGAAAATTCAAATACCTCCATTTTGGATGAAAACTGCCACTTTTTGGGGTGAAATAGTCTTTGGAGCAAAACACCCACTAAAAGCCCAAAAATGCCAAGTTTGATGCCAAAAATTGGCTGTGTTCGTTTCAGACCAAAACACTACTTTTTCGGAGGAAAGAGCTACAAAAGCCCAAGAAGAGCGAACTTGACCCGAAAAGTAAACTTCGTCCATTTCGCTTGAAGAATAACACTTTTTTTTGGGCGGAAATGGCCTACTGTGCAAAACGCACCCAAAATACCCAGTAAGACCCATTTTGAAATGAAAAATCAAATGCGTCCATTTTGGCCTAAAACTACCACTTTTTGGGGTGAAACGGTTTTTGGAGTAAAACGCCCACTAAAGCCCAAAATGCCAAGTTTGACGTCAAAAATCGACTGCGTTCCTTTCGGACCCAAAATACTACTTTTTGAGAGAAAATAGCTACAAAAGCCGAAGAAGATCGAGCTTGACCCAAAAGTTAAACTTTATCCATTTTGGACAAAAGAATACCATTTTTTTGGGCAAAAACGGCCAACTGAGCAAAACGCTACCAAAATACCCAGAAAAACCAATTTTAAAATGAGAATTCAAATGGATTCATTTTGGACGAAAATTACCACTTTTTCGGGTAAAACGGTCTTTGGAGCAAAACACCCACTAAAAGCCCAAAAATGCCAAGTTTGATGTCAAAATTCAGCTGCATTCGTTTCGGGCAAAAAATACTACTTTTTCGGAGGAAATAGCTACAAAAGCCCTAGAAGACCGGGCTTGACCCGAAAATTAAACTTTGTCCATTTCGCATGAAGAATAACACTTTTTTTGGGCAGAAACAGCCTACTGAGCAAAACGCCCCCAAAATACGCACAAAATACCAATTTTGAAATGAAAAATCAAATGCGTACATTTTGGACGAAAGCTACCACTTTTTTGGGTGAAACGATCTTTCGAGCAAAACGCCCACTAAAGCCCAAAAATGTCATGTTTGACGCCAAAAATCAACTCCGTTCGTTTCAAACCAAAAATACCACTTTTTGGGTGAAAATAGCTACAAAAGTCAAAGAAGGCCGAGCTTGACCTCAAAATTAAAATTCGTCCATTTTGGACGAAGAAAACCATTTTTTTGGGCAGAAACGGCCGACTAAACAAAACGCACGCAAAATACCCAGAAAGACCAATTTTGAAATGAAAATTCAAATGCATCCATATTGGACGAAAACGACCACTTTTTGGGGTGACACGTTCTTTGGAGCAAAACGCCCACTAAAGCCCAAAATTGTCAAGTTTGACGCCAAAAATTGACTGCGTTCCTTTCGGACCCAAAATACCATTTTTCGAGAGAAAATAGCAACAAAATCCAAAAAAGACCAAGCTTGACCCAAAAGTTAAACTTCCTCCCTTTTGGACAAAGAATACCATTTTTTTGGGCATAAATGGCCTACTAAGCAAAATGCACCCAAAATACCCAGAAAGACCAAATTTGGAATGAAAATTCAAATGCGTCAATTTTGGACGAAAACTACCACTTTTTGGGGTGAAACGATCTTTGGAACAAAACACCCACTAAAAGCCCAAAAATGCCCAGTTTGAGGCCAAAAATCGGCTACCTTCGTTTCGGACCAAGAATACCACTTTTTCGGAGGAAATAGCTACAAAATCCATAGAAGACCGAGCTTGACCCGAAAATTAAACTTCGTCCATTTCGCATGAAGAATAACACTTTTTTTGGGAAGAAACGGCCAACTGAGCAAAACGCCCCCAAAATACCCACAAAATACCAATTTTGAAATGAAAAATCAAATGCGTTAATTTTGGACGAAAGCTACCACTTTTTTGGGTGAAACGGTCTTTCGAGCAAAATGCCCGCTAAAGCACAAAAATGTCATGTTTGACGCCAAAAATCAACTTCGTTCGTTTCGGACCAAAAATACCACTTTTTGGGAGAAAATAGCTACAAAAGTCAAAGAAGGCCGAGCTTGACCCCAAAATTAAACTTCGTCCATTTCGGACAAAGAATACCAATTTTTTGGGCAGAAACGTCCTACTGATCAAAACGCACCCAAAATACCCCGAAAGACCAATTTTGAAATAAAAATTCAAATGCGTCCATATTGAACAAAAACTACCACTTTTTGGGGTGACACGGTCTTTGGAGCAAAACGCCCACTAAAGCCCAAAAATGCCAAGTTTAACGCCAAAAATCGACTGCGTTCCTTTCGGACCCAAAATACCATTTTTTGAGAGAAAATAGCAACGAAAGCCAAAGAAGACCAAGCTTGACCCAAAAGTTAAACTTCCTCCCTTTTGGACAAAGAATACCACTTTTTTGGGCATAAATGGCCTACTAAGCAAAACACACCCATAATACCCAAAAAGACCAATTTTGGAATGAAAATTCAAATGCATTATTTTGGTTGAAAACTACCACTTTTTGGGGTAAAACGGCCTTTGGAGTAAAACACCCACTAAAAGCTGAAAAATACCAAGTTTGATGCCAAAAATCGGCTGCGTTTGTTTCGGACCAAAAATACCACTTTTTCGGAGGAAAGAGCTACAAAAGCCCAAGAAGACAGAACTTGACCCAAAAATTAAACTTCGTCCGTTTCGCTTGAAGAATAACACTTTTTTTGGGCAGAAACGGCCTACTGAGCAAAACGCACTGAAAATACCCAGTAAGACCAATTTTGAAATGAAAAATCTAATGCGTCCATTTTGGCCAAAAACTACAACTTTTTGGGGGTGAAACGGTCTTTTGAGCAAAATGCCCACTAAAGCCCAAAAATGCCAAGTTTGACGCCAAAAATTGACTGCCTTCGTTTCGGACCCAAAATACCACTTTTTGCGAAAAAAATAGCTACAAAAGCCCAAGAAGACCGAGTTTGACCCAAAAGTTAAACTTCATCCATTTTGGACAAATAATACCACTTTTTTGGGCAGAAACGACCTACTGAGCAAAACGCACCCAAATACCCAGAAAGACTAATTTTGAAATGAAAATTCAAATGCGTCCATTTTAGACGAAAACTACCACTTTTTGGGGTGAAACGGTCTTTTGAGCAAAATGCCCACTAAAGCCCAAAAATGCCTAGTTTGACGCCAAAAATCGACTGCGTTCTTTCGGACCCAAAATACCACTTTTTGAGAGAAAATTGCTACAAAAGCCATAGAAGGCTGAGCTTGACCCAAAAATTAAACTTCGTCCATTTTGGACGAAGAATACCAATTTTTTGGGTATAAACGGCCTACTAAGGAAAACGCACCCAAAATACCCAGAAAGACCAATTTTGAAATGAAAATTCAAATGCGTTCATTTTAGACGAAAACTACCCCTTTTTGGGGTGAAATGGTCTTTGGAGAAAAACACCCACTAAAAGCCCAAAAATGGAAAGTTTGATGCCAAAAATCGACTGCGTTCGTTTCGGACCAAAAATACCACTTTTTCAGAGAAAATAGCTACAAAAGCCCAAGAAGACCGAACTTGACCCGAAAATTAAACTTCGTCCATTTCGCTTGAAGAATAACACTTTTTTTGGGCAAAAACGGCCTACTGAGCGAAACGCACCCAAAATACCCATAAAGACCAATTTTGAAATAAAAACTCAAATGCCTCCATTTTGGATGAAAACAACCACTTTTTGGGGTGAAACGGTCTTTGGAGCAAAACACCCACTAAAAGCCCAAAAATGCCAAGTTTGATGCCAAAAATTGGCTGCGTTCGTTTCGGACCAAGAATACCACTTTTTCGGAGGAAATAGCTACAAAAGCCCTAGAAGACCGGGCTTGACCCGAAAATTAAACTTCCTCCATTTCGCATGAAGAATATAACTTTTTTTGGGGAAAACGGCCTATTGAGCAAGACGCCCCAAAATACCCAAAAAATACCAATTTTGAAATGAAAAATCAAATGCATACATTTTGAATGAAAGCTACCACTTTTTTGGGTGAAACGGTCTTTCGAGCAAAACGCCAACTAAAGCACAAAAATGTCATGTTTGACGCGAAAAATCAACTCCGCTCATTTCGGACCAAAAATACCACTTTTTGAGAGAAAATAGCTACAAAAGTCAAAGAAGGCCGAGCTTGACCCCAAAATTAAATTTCGTCCATTTTGGATGAAGAATACCAATTTTTTGGGCAAAAACAGCCTACTAAACAAAACGCACCCAAAATACCCAGAAAGACCAATTTTGAAATAAAAATTCAAATGCGTCCATATTGGACGAAAACTACCACTTTTTGGGGTGACACGGCCTTTGGAGCAAAACACCCACTAAAAGCCAAAAAATGCTAACTTTGATGCCAAAAATCGGCTGCGTTCGTTTCGGACCAAAAATACCACTTTTTCGAAAGAAACAGCTAGAAAAGCCCAAGAAGACCGAACATAACCATAAAATTAAACTTCATCCATTTTGGACAATGAACACCATTTTTTTCGCAGAAACGGCTTACGGTGCAAAACACACCCAAAATACCCAAAAAGACCAATTTTAGAATGAAAATTGAAATGCGTCCATTTTGGACGAAAATAACCACTTTTTGTGGGTGAAACGGTCTTTTGAGCAAAACGTCCACTAAAGCCCAAAAATGCCAAGTTTGACGCCAAAAATCGACTGCGTTCGTTTCGGACCCAAAATACCACTTTTGAGAGAAAATTGCTACAAAAGCCAAAGAAGGCCGAGCTTGACCCAAAAATTAAACTTCGTCCATTTTGGATGAAGAATACCATTTTTTTGGGCATAAACGACCTACTAAGCAAAACGCACCCAAAATACCCAGAAAGATCAATTTTGAAATGAAAATTCAAATGCGTTAATTTTGGACGAAAACTACCAATTTTTGGGGTGAAACGGTCTTTGGAGGAAACACCCACCAAAAGCCCAAAAATGCCAAGTTTTGATGCCAAAAATCGACTGCGTTCGATTCGGACCAAAAATACCACTTTTTCGGAGGAAATAGCTACAAAATCCCAAGAAGACTGAACTTGACCCGAAAATTAAACTTCGTCCATTTTGCTTGAAAAATAACACTTCTTTTGGGCAGAAACGGCCTACTGAGCAAAACGCACCAAAAATACATAGAAAGACCAATTTTGAAATGAAAATTCAAATGCCTCTATTTTGGACGAAAACTACCACTTTTTGGGGTGAAACGGTCTTTGGAGCAAAACACCCACTAAAAGCCCAAAAACGCAAAGTTTGATGCCAAAAATCGGCTGCGTTCATTTCGGACCAAAAATACCACTTTTTTGGAGGAAAGAGCTACAAAAGCCCAAGAACACCAAACTTAACCCGAAAATTAAACTTCGTCCGTTTCTCTTGAAGAATAACACTTTTTTTGGGCGAAAATGGCCTATTGAGGAAAACGCACCAAAAATACCTAGTAAGACCCATTTTGACCAAAAACTGCCACTTTTTGGGGTGAAACGGTCTTGGGAGCAAAACACCCAGTAAAGCCCAAAAATGCCAAGTTTGATGCCAAAAATCGACTGCGTTCCTTTCAGACCCAAAATACTACTTTTTGAGAGAAAATAGCTACAAAACCAAAAAAAGACCGAGCTTGACCCAAACTTAAACTTCATCCATTTTGGACAAAGAATATCATTTTTTTGGGCAGAAACGTCCTACTGAGCAAAACGCTCCCAAAATACCCTGAAAGACCAATTTTAAAACGAAAATTCAAATGCATCCATTTTGGACGAAAATTACCACTTTTTCGGGTGAAAACGGTCTTTGGAGCAAAACACCCACTAAAAGCCCAAAAATGCCAAGTTTGATGCCAAAAATTGGCTGCGTTCGTTTTGGACCAAAAATACCACTTTTTCGGAGGAAATTGCTACAAAAGCCCCAGAAGACCGAACGTAACCATAAAATTAAACTTCGTCCATTTTGGACAATGAATACCACTTTTTTTTCGCAGAAACGGACTACTGAGCAAAACGCACCCAAAATAACCAGAAAGACCAATTTTGAAAAGAAAATTGGAATGCGTCCATTTTGGACGAAAAGTACCAGTTTTTGGGGGTGAAATGGTCTGTGGAGCAAAACACCCACTAAAAGTCCAAAAATGCCAAGTTTGACGCCAAAAATCGACTGCGTTCCTTTCGGACCAAAAATACAGTGTTTTGAAATAAAATAGCAACAAAAGCCAAAAAACACCAAGCTTGACCCAAAAGTTAAACTTCATCCATTTTGGACAAAGAATACCATTTTTTTGGGCACAAACGGCCTACTAAGCAAAACGCACCCAAAATACACAGAAAGACCAATTTCGAAATGAAAATTCAGATGCGTCCATTTTGGACGAAAACTATCACTTTTTGGGGTGAAACGGTCTATGGAGCAAAACACCCACTAAAAGCCCAAAAATGCCAAGTTTGCTGCCGAAAATTGGCTGTATTTGTTTCGGACCAAAAATACCACTTTTTGGAGGAAATAGCTACAAAAACCCAAGAAGACCGAACTTGACCCGAAAATTAAACTTCGTCCATTACGCTTGAAAAATAACACTTTTTTTTAGCAGAAACGACCTATTGAGCAAAACGTACGCAAAATACCCAGAAAGACCAATTTTAAAATGAAAATTCAAATGCCTCCATTTTGGATGAAAACTACCACTTTTTGGAGTAAAACGGTCTTTGGAGCAAAACACCAAAAATGCCAAGTTTGATGCTAAAAATCAGCTGCGTTCGTTTCGGACAAAAAATACCATTTTTTCGGAGGAAAGAGCTACAAAAGCCCAAGAAGACCGAACTTGACCCGAAATGTAAACTTCGTCCATTTTGCTTGAAGAATAATACATTTTTTGCGCAAAAATGGCCTATTGAGCAAAACGCACCCAAAATACCCAGTAAGACCCATTTTGAAATAAAAATCAAATGCGTCCATTTTGGCCAAAATACCCACTTTTTGGGGTGAAACGGTCTTTGGAGCAAAATGCCCACTAAATCCCAAAAATGCCAAGTTTGGCGCCAAAAATCGACTGCGTTCCTTTTGGACCGAAAATACTACTTTTTGAGAGAAAATAGCTACAAAATCCGAAGAAGACAGAGCTTGACCCAAAAGTTAAACTTCATCGTTTTGGACAAGGAATACCATTTTTTTGGGCAGAAACGGCCTACTGAGCAAAACGTTCCCAAAATACCCTGAAAGACCAATTTTAAAATGAAAATTCAAATGCATCCATTTTGGTCGAAAATTACCACTTTTTCGGGTGAAACGGTCTTTGGAGCAAAACACCCACTAAAAACCCAAAAATTCCAAGTTTGATGCCAAAAATCAGTTGCGTTCGTTTCGGACCAAGAATACCACTATTTCGGAGGAAATAGCTACAAAAGACCTAGAAGACCGAGCTTGACCCAAAAAACAAACTTCCTCCATTTCGCATGAAGAAGATAATTTTTTTAGGCTAAAAGGCCTACTGAGCAAAATGCACCCAAAATACCCAAAAAGACCAATTTTGAAATGAAGATTCAAATACGTCAATTTTGGAGGAAAACTACCACTTTTTGGGGTGAAACGGTCTTTGGAGCAAAACACCCACTAAAGGCCCAAAAATGCTAAGTTTGAAGCCAAGAATCGGCTGCGTTCGTTTCGGACCTAAAATATCACTTTTTCGGTGAAAATAGCTACAAAAGCCCAAGAAGACTGAACTTGACCCAAAAATTAAAACTGCGTCCATTTCGCTTAAAGAATACCATTTTTTTGGGTAGAAATGGCCTACTTAGCAAAACGCTCCCAAAATACTCTGAAAGACCAATTTTAAAATGAAAATTCAAATGCATCCATTTTGGATGAAAATTACCACATTTGCGGGTGAAACGGTCTTTAGAGCAAAACACCCACTAAAAACCCAAAAATTCCAAGTTTGATGCCAAAAATCAGCTGCGTTCGTTTCGGACTAAGAATACCACTATTTCGGAGAAAATAGCTACAAAAGACCTAGAAGACCGAGCTTGACCCAAAAAACAAACTTCCTCCATTTCGCATGAAGAATATAATTTTTTTAGGCCAAAAGGCCTACTGAGCAAAACGCGCCCAAAATACCCAGAAAGACCAATTTTGAAATGAAAATTCAAATACGTCAAATTCGGAGGAAAACTACCACTTTTGGGGGTGAAACGGTCATTGGAGCAAAACACCCACTAAAGGCCCAAAAATGCTAAGTTTGAAGCCAAGAATCGGCTGCGTTCGTTTCGGACCTAAAATATCACTTTTTCGGTGAAAATAGCTACAAAAGCCCAAGAAGACTGAACTTGACCCGAAAATTAAAACTTCGTCCATTTCGCTTAAAGAATAACACTTTTTTTGGGCAGAAACGCCCTACTGGGCAAAACGCAGCCAAAATGCCAAGAAAGACCAATTTTAAAATGAAAATTCAAATGCATCCATTTTGGACCAAAATTACCACTTTTTCGGGTGAAACGGTCTTTGGAGCAAAACACCCACTAAAAGCCCAAAAATGCCAAGTTTGATGCCAAAAATTGGCTCCGTTTGTTTCGGACCAAAAATACCACTTTTTCGGAGGAAATAGCTACAAAAGCCCAAGAAGACCGAACGTAGCCATAAAATTAAACTTCGTCCATATTTTACAATGAATACCACTTTTTTTCGCAGAAATAGACTACTGAGCAAAACGCACCCAAAATAACCAGAAAGACCAATTTTGAAATGAAAATTGGAATGCATCCATTTTGGACAAAAACTACCATTTTTTGGGGGCGAAACGGTCTTTGGAGCAAAACACCCACTAAAAGCCCAAAAATGCCAAGTTTGACGCCAAAAATCGACTGCGTTCCTTTCAGAACAAAAATACAGTTTTTTGAAAGAAAATAGCAACAAAAGCCAAAGAACACCAAGCTTGACCCAAAAGTTAAACTTCATCCATTTTCGACAAAGAATACCATTTTTTTGGGCAAGAACGGCCTACTGAGCAAAATGCTCCCAAAATACTCTGAAACACCAATTTTAAAATGAAAATTCAAATACATCCATTTTGGACGAAAATTACCACTTTTTCGGGTGAAACGGTCTTTGGAGCAAAACACCCACTAAAAGCCCAAAAATTCCAAGTTTGATGCCAAAAATCAGCTTCGTTCGTTTCGCACCAAGAATACCACTTTTTCGGAGAAAATAGCTACAAAAGCCCTAGAAGACCGAGCTTGACCCGAAAATTAAACTTCATCCATTTCGCTTGAAGAGTAACACTTTTTTTGGGCAGAAACGCCCTACTGAGCAAAACGCAGCCAAAATACCCAGAAAGACCAATTTTAAAATGAAAATTCAAATGCATCCATTTTGGACGAAAATTACCACTTTTTCGGGTGAAACGGTCTTTGGAGCAAAACACCCACTAAAAGCCCAAAAATGCCAAGTTTGATGCCAAAAATCGGCTGCGTTTGTTTCGGACCAAGAATACCACTATTTCGGATGAAATAGCTACAAAAGACCTAGAAGACCGAGCTTGACCCAAAAAACAAACTTCCTCCATTTCGCATGAAGAATACAATTTTTTTAGGCCAAAAGGCCTACTGAGCAAAATGCACCCAAAATACCCAGAAAGACTAATTTTGAAATGAAAATTCAAATACGTCAATTTTGGAGGAAAACGACCACTTTTTCGGGTGAAACGTTTTTGGAGCAAAACACCCACTAAAAGCCCAAAAATGCCAAGTTTAAAGCCAAGAATCGGCTGTGTTCGTTTCGGACCAAAAATACAATTTTTTGAAAGAAAATAGCAACAAAAGCCAAAGAACACCAAGCTTGATCCAAAAGTTAAACTTCATCCATTTTGGACAAAGGATACCATTTGTTTTGGTAGAAACGGCCTACTGAGCAAAACGCTCCCAAAATACTCTGAAAGACCAATTTTAAAATGAAAATTCAAATGCATCCATTTTGGACGAAAATTACCACATTTTGGGGTGAAACGGTCTTCGGAGCAAAACACCCACTGAAAACCCAAAAATTCCAAGTTTGATGCCAAAAATTAGCTGCGTTCGTTTCGGACTAAGAGTACCACTATTTCGGAGGAAATAGCTACAAAAGACCTAGAAGACCGAGCTTGACCCAAAAAACAAACTTCCTCCATTTCGCATGAAAAATATAATTTTTTTAGGCCAAAAGGCCTACTGAGCAAAACGCACCCAAAATACCCAGAAAGACCAATTTTGAGATGAAAATTCTAATATGTCAATTTTGGAGGAAAACGACCACTTTTTCGGGTGAAACGTTTTTGGAGTAGAACACCCACTAAAAGCCCAAAAATGCCAAGTTTGAAGCCAAGAATCGGCTGCGTTCGTTTCGGACCAAAAATACAATTTTTTGAAAGAAAATAGCAACAAAAGCCAAAGAACACCAAGCTTGCCCCAAAAGTTAAACTTCATGCATTTTAGACAAAGAATACCATTTTTTTTGGGTAGAAATGGCCTACTGAGCAAAACGCTCCCAAAATACTCTGAAAGACCAATTTTAAAATGAAAATTCAAATGCATCCATTTTGGATGAAAATTACCACATTTTGGGGTGAAACGGTCTTCGGAGCAAAACACCCACTGAAAACCCAAAAATTCCAAGTTTGATGCCAAAAATTAGCTGCGTTCGTTTCGGACTAAGAGTACCACTATTTCGGAGGAAATAGCTACAAAAGACCTAGAAGACCGAGCTTGACCCAAAAAACAAACTTCTTCCATTTCGCATGAAAAATATAATTGTTTTAGGCCAAAAGGCCTACTGAGCAAAACGCACCCAAAATACCCAGAAAGACCAATTTTGAAATGAAAATTCTAATACGTCAATTTTGGAGGAAAACGACCACTTTTTCGGGTGAAACGTTTTTGGAGTAGAACACCCACTAAAAGCCCAAAAATGCCAAGTTTGAAGCCAAGAATCGGCTGCGTTCGTTTCGGACCAAAAATACAATTTTTTGAAAGAAAATAGCAACAAAAGCCAAAGAACACCAAGCTTGACCCAAAAGTTAAACTTCATGCATTTCAGACAAAGAATACCATTTTTTTGGGTAGAAATGGCCTACTGAGCAAAACGCTCCCAAAATACTCTGAAAGACCAATTTTAAAATGAAAATTCAAATGCATCCATTTTGGATGAAAATTACCACATTTGCGGGTGAAACGGTCTTTAGAGCAAAACACCCACTAAAAACCCAAAAATTCCAAGTTTGATGCCAAAAATTAGCTGCGTTCGTTTCGGACTAAGAATACCACTATTTCGGAGAAAATAGCTACAAAAGACCTAGAAGACCGAGCTTGACCCAAAAAACAAACTTCCTCCATTTCGCATGAAGAATATAATTTTTTTAGGCCAAAAGGCCTACTGAGCAAAACGCGCCCAAAATACCCGGAAAGACCAATTTTGAAATGAAAATTCAAATACGTCAAATTCAGAGGAAAACTACCACTTTTTGGGGTGAAACGGTCTTTGGAGCAAAACACCCACTAAAGGCCCAAAAATGCTAAGTTTGAAGCCAAGAATCGGCTGCGTTCGTTTTGGACCTAAAATATCACTTTTTCGGTGAAAATAGCTACAAAAGCCCAAGAAGACTGAACTTGACCCGAAAATTAAAACTTCGTCCATTTCGCTTAAAGAATAACACTTTTTTTGGGCAGAAACACCCTACTGGGCAAAACGCAGCCAAAATGCCAAGAAAGACCAATTTTAAAATGAAAATTCAAATGCATCCATTTTGGACCAAAATTACCACTTTTTCGGGTGAAACGGTCTTTGGAGCAAAACACCCACTAAAAGCCCAAAAATGCCAAGTTTGATGCCAAAAATTGGCTCCGTTTGTTTTGGACCAAAAATACCACTTTTTCGGAGGAAATAGCTACAAAAGCCCAAGAAGACCGAACGTAGCCATAAAATTAAACTTCGTCCATTTTTTACAATGAATACCACTTTTTTTCGCAGAAATAGACTACTGAGCAAAACGCACCCAAAATAACCAGAAAGACCAATTTTGAAATGAAAATTGGAATGCATCCATTTTGGACAAAAACTACCATTTTTTGGGGGCGAAACGGTCTTTGGAGCAAAACACCCACTAAAAGCCCAAAAATGCCAAGTTTGACGCCAAAAATCGACTGCGTTCCTTTCAGAACAAAAATACAGTTTTTTGAAAGAAAATAGCAACAAAAGCCAAAGAACACCAAGCTTGCCCCAAAAGTTAAACTTCATCCATTTTCGACAAAGAATACCATTTTTTTGGGCAAAAACGGCCTACTGAGCAAAATGCTCCCAAAATACTCTGAAACACCAATTTTAAAATGAAAATTCAAATACATCCATTTTGGACGAAAATTACCACTTTTTCGGATGAAACGGTCTTTGGAGCAAAACACCCACTAAAAGCCCAAAAATTCCAAGTTTGATGCCA
Organism: Eucommia ulmoides; assembly: GCA_016647705.1. Taxonomy (NCBI): domain Eukaryota; kingdom Viridiplantae; phylum Streptophyta; class Magnoliopsida; order Garryales; family Eucommiaceae; genus Eucommia; species Eucommia ulmoides. Next base: position 42,376 of record JAENRU010000470.1, read on the forward strand.
AAAATCAGCTTCGTTCGTTTCGCACCAAGAATACCACTTTTTCGGAGAAAATAGCTACAAAAGCCCTAGAAGACCGAGCTTGACCCGAAAATTAAACTTCATCCATTTCGCTTGAAGAGTAACACTTTTTTTGGGCAGAAACGCCCTACTGAGCAAAACGCAGCCAAAATACCCAGAAAGACCAATTTTAAAATGAAAATTCAAATGCATCCATTTTGGACGAAAATTACCACTTTTTCGGGTGAAACGGTCTTTAGAGCAAAACACCCACTAAAAGCCCAAAAATGCCAAGTTTGATGCCAAAAATCGGCTGCGTTTGTTTCGGACCAAGAATACCACTATTTCGGATGAAATAGCTACAAAAGACCTAGAAGACCGAGCTTGACCCAAAAAACAAACTTCCTCCATTTCGCATGAAGAATACAATTTTTTTAGGCCAAAAGGCCTACTGAGCAAAAGGCACCCAAAATACCCAAAAAGACCAATTTTGAAATGAAAATTCAAATACGTCAATTTTGGAGGAAAACGACCACTTTTTCGGGTGAAACGTTTTTGGAGCAAAACACCCACTAAAAGCCCAAAAATGCCAAGTTTAAAGCCAAGAATCGGCTGCGTTCGTTTCGGACCAAAAATACAATTTTTTGAAAGAAAATCGCAACAAAAGCCAAAGAACACCAAGCTTGATCCAAAAGTTAAACTTCATCCATTTTGGACAAAGGATACCATTTGTTTTGGCAGAAACGCCCTACTGAGCAAAACGCAGCCAAAATACCCAGAAAGACCAATTTTAAAATGAAAATTCAAACGCATCCATTTTGGACGAAAATTACCACTTTTTCGGGTGAAACGGTCTTTGGAGCAAAACACCCACTAAAAGCCCAAAAATTCCAAGTTTGATGCCAAAAATCAGCTTCGTTCGTTTCGCACCAAGAATACCACTTTTTCGGAGAAAATAGCTACAAAAGCCCTAGAAGACCGAGCTTGACCCGAAAATTAAACTTCATCCATTTCGCTTGAAGAGTAACACTTTTTTTGGGCAGAAACGCCCTACTGAGCAAAACGCAGCCAAAATACCCAGAAAGACCAATTTTAAAATGAAAATTCAAATGCATCCATTTTGGACGAAAATTACCACTTTTTCGGGTGAAACGGTCTTTGGAGCAAAACACCCACTAAAAGCCCAAAAATGCCAAGTTTGATGCCAAAAATCGGCTGCGTTTGTTTCGGACCAAGAATACCACTATTTCGGATGAAATAGCTACAAAAGACCTAGAAGACCGAGCTTGACCCAAAAAACAAACTTCCTCCATTTCGCATGAAGAATACAATTTTTTTAGGCCAAAAGGCCTACTGAGCAAAATGCACCCAAAATACCCAGAAAGACTAATTTTGAAATGAAAATTCAAATACGTCAATTTTGGAGGAAAACGACCACTTTTTCGGGTGAAACGTTTTTGGAGCAAAACACCCACTAAAAGCCCAAAAATGCCAAGTTTAAAGCCAAGAATCGGCTGTGTTCGTTTCGGACCAAAAATACAATTTTTTGAAAGAAAATAGCAACAAAAGCCAAAGAACACCAAGCTTGATCCAAAAGTTAAACTTCATCCATTTTGGACAAAGGATACCATTTGTTTTGGTAGAAACGGCCTACTGAGCAAAACGCTCCCAAAATACTCTGAAAGACCAATTTTAAAATGAAAATTCAAATGCATCCATTTTGGACGAAAATTACCACATTTTGGGGTGAAACGGTCTTCGGAGCAAAACACCCACTGAAAACCCAAAAATTCCAAGTTTGATGCCAAAAATTAGCTGCGTTCGTTTCGGACTAAGAGTACCACTATTTCGGAGGAAATAGCTACAAAAGACCTAGAAGACCGAGCTTGACCCAAAAAACAAACTTCCTCCATTTCGCATGAAAAATATAATTTTTTTAGGCCAAAAGGCCTACTGAGCAAAACGCACCCAAAATACCCAGAAAGACCAATTTTGAGATGAAAATTCTAATATGTCAATTTTGGAGGAAAACGACCACTTTTTCGGGTGAAACGTTTTTGGAGTAGAACACCCACTAAAAGCCCAAAAATGCCAAGTTTGAAGCCAAGAATCGGCTGCGTTCGTTTCGGACCAAAAATACAATTTTTTGAAAGAAAATAGCAACAAAAGCCAAAGAACACCAAGCTTGCCCCAAAAGTTAAACTTCATGCATTTTAGACAAAGAATACCATTTTTTTGGGTAGAAATGGCCTACTGAGCAAAACGCTCCCAAAATACTCTGAAAGACCAATTTTAAAATGAAAATTCAAATGCATCCATTTTGGATGAAAATTACCACATTTTGGGGTGAAACGGTCTTCGGAGCAAAACACCCACTGAAAACCCAAAAATTCCAAGTTTGATGCCAAAAATTAGCTGCGTTCGTTTCGGACTAAGAGTACCACTATTTCGGAGGAAATAGCTACAAAAGACCTAGAAGACCGAGCTTGACCCAAAAAACAAACTTCTTCCATTTCGCATGAAAAATATAATTGTTTTAGGCCAAAAGGCCTACTGAGCAAAACGCACCCAAAATACCCAGAAAGACCAATTTTGAAATGAAAATTCTAATACGTCAATTTTGGAGGAAAACGACCACTTTTTCGGGTGAAACGTTTTTGGAGTAGAACACCCACTAAAAGCCCAAAAATGCCAAGTTTGAAGCCAAGAATCGGCTGCGTTCGTTTCGGACCAAAAATACAATTTTTTGAAAGAAAATAGCAACAAAAGCCAAAGAACACCAAGCTTGACCCAAAAGTTAAACTTCATGCATTTCAGACAAAGAATACCATTTTTTTGGGTAGAAATGGCCTACTGAGCAAAACGCTCCCAAAATACTCTGAAAGACCAATTTTAAAATGAAAATTCAAATGCATCCATTTTGGATGAAAATTACCACATTTGCGGGTGAAACGGTCTTTAGAGCAAAACACCCACTAAAAACCCAAAAATTCCAAGTTTGATGCCAAAAATTAGCTGCGTTCGTTTCGGACTAAGAATACCACTATTTCGGAGAAAATAGCTACAAAAGACCTAGAAGACCGAGCTTGACCCAAAAAACAAACTTCCTCCATTTCGCATGAAGAATATAATTTTTTTAGGCCAAAAGGCCTACTGAGCAAAACGCGCCCAAAATACCCGGAAAGACCAATTTTGAAATGAAAATTCAAATACGTCAAATTCAGAGGAAAACTACCACTTTTTGGGGTGAAACGGTCTTTGGAGCAAAACACCCACTAAAGGCCCAAAAATGCTAAGTTTGAAGCCAAGAATCGGCTGCGTTCGTTTTGGACCTAAAATATCACTTTTTCGGTGAAAATAGCTACAAAAGCCCAAGAAGACTGAACTTGACCCGAAAATTAAAACTTCGTCCATTTCGCTTAAAGAATAACACTTTTTTTGGGCAGAAACACCCTACTGGGCAAAACGCAGCCAAAATGCCAAGAAAGACCAATTTTAAAATGAAAATTCAAATGCATCCATTTTGGACCAAAATTACCACTTTTTCGGGTGAAACGGTCTTTGGAGCAAAACACCCACTAAAAGCCCAAAAATGCCAAGTTTGATGCCAAAAATTGGCTCCGTTTGTTTTGGACCAAAAATACCACTTTTTCGGAGGAAATAGCTACAAAAGCCCAAGAAGACCGAACGTAGCCATAAAATTAAACTTCGTCCATTTTTTACAATGAATACCACTTTTTTTCGCAGAAATAGACTACTGAGCAAAACGCACCCAAAATAACCAGAAAGACCAATTTTGAAATGAAAATTGGAATGCATCCATTTTGGACAAAAACTACCATTTTTTGGGGGCGAAACGGTCTTTGGAGCAAAACACCCACTAAAAGCCCAAAAATGCCAAGTTTGACGCCAAAAATCGACTGCGTTCCTTTCAGAACAAAAATACAGTTTTTTCAAAGAAAATAGCAACAAAAGCCAAAGAACACCAAGCTTGCCCCAAAAGTTAAACTTCATCCATTTTCGACAAAGAATACCATTTTTTTGGGCAAAAACGGCCTACTGAGCAAAATGCTCCCAAAATACTCTGAAACACCAATTTTAAAATGAAAATTCAAATACATCCATTTTGGACGAAAATTACCACTTTTTCGGGTGAAACGGTCTTTGGAGCAAAACACCCACTAAAAGCCCAAAAATTCCAAGTTTGATGCCAAAAATCAGCTTCGTTCGTTTCGCACCAAGAATACCACTTTTTCGGAGAAAATAGCTACAAAAGCCCTAGAAGACCGAGCTTGACCCGAAAATTAAACTTCATCCATTTCGCTTGAAGAGTAACACTTTTTTTGGGCAGAAACGCCCTACTGAGCAAAACGCAGCCAAAATACCCAGAAAGACCAATTTTAAAATGAAAATTCAAATGCATCCATTTTGGATGAAAATTACCACTTTTTCGGGTGAAACGGTCTTTGGAGCAAAACACCCACTAAAAGCCCAAAAATGCCAAGTTTGATGCCAAAAATCGGCTGCGTTTGTTTCGGACCAAGAATACCACTATTTCGGATGAAATAGCTACAAAAGACCTAGAAGACCGAGCTTGACCCAAAAAACAAACTTCCTCCATTTCGCATGAAGAATACAATTTTTTTAGGCCAAAAGGCCTACTGAGCAAAAGGCACCCAAAATACCCAAAAAGACCAATTTTGAAATGAAAATTCAAATACGTCAATTTTGGAGGAAAACGACCACTTTTTCGGGTGAAACGTTTTTGGAGCAAAACACCCACTAAAAGCCCAAAAATGCCAAGTTTAAAGCCAAGAATCGGCTGCGTTCGTTTCGGACCAAAAATACAATTTTTTGAAAGAAAATCGCAACAAAAGCCAAAGAACACCAAGCTTGATCCAAAAGTTAAACTTCATCCATTTTGGACAAAGGATACCATTTGTTTTGGCAGAAACGCCCTACTGAGCAAAACGCAGCCAAAATACCCAGAAAGACCAATTTTAAAATGAAAATTCAAATGCATCCATTTTGGACGAAAATTACCACTTTTTCGGGTGAAACGGTCTTTGGAGCAAAACACCCACTAAAAGCCCAAAAATGCCAAGTTTGATGCCAAAAATCGGCTGCGTTTGTTTCGGACCAAGAATACCACTATTTCGGATGAAATAGCTACAAAAGACCTAGAAGACCGAGCTTGACCCAAAAAACAAACTTCCTCCATTTCGCATGAAGAATACAATTTTTTTAGGCCAAAAGGCCTACTGAGCAAAAGGCACCCAAAATACCCAAAAAGACCAATTTTGAAATGAAAATTCAAATACGTCAATTTTGGAGGAAAACGACCACTTTTTCGGGTGAAACGTTTTTGGAGCAAAACACCCACTAAAAGCCCAAAAATGCCAAGTTTAAAGCCAAGAATCGGCTGCGTTCGTTTCGGACCAAAAATACAATTTTTTGAAAGAAAATCGCAACAAAAGCCAAAGAACACCAAGCTTGATCCAAAAGTTAAACTTCATCCATTTTGGACAAAGGATACCATTTGTTTTGGTAGAAACGGCCTACTGAGCAAAACGCTCCCAAAATACTCTGAAAGACCAATTTTAAAATGAAAATTCAAATGCATCCATTTTGGACGAAAATTACCACATTTTGGGGTGAAACGGTCTTCGGAGCAAAACACCCACTGAAAACCCAAAAATTCCAAGTTTGATGCCAAAAATTAGCTGCGTTCGTTTCGGACTAAGAGTACCACTATTTCAGAGGAAATAGCTACAAAAGACCTAGAAGACCGAGCTTGACCCAAAAAACAAACTTCCTCCATTTCGCATGAAGAATATAATTTTTTTAGGCCAAAAGGCCTACTGAGCAAAACGCGCCCAAAATACCCAGAAAGACCAATTTTGAAATGAAAATTCTAATATGTCAATTTTGGAGGAAAACGACCACTTTTTCGGGTGAAACGTTTTTGGAGTAGAACACCCACTAAAAGCCCAAAAATGCTAAGTTTGAAGCCAAGAATCGGCTGCGTTCGTTTCGGACCAAAAATACAATTTTTTGAAAGAAAATAGCAATAAAAGCCAAAGAACACCAAGCTTGCCCCAAAAGTTAAACTTCATGCATTTTAGACAAAGAATACCATTTTTTTGGGTAGAAATGGCCTACTGAGCAAAACGCTCCCAAAATACTCTGAAAGACCAATTTTAAAATGAAAATTCAAATGCATCCATTTTGGATGAAAATTACCACATTTTGGGGTGAAACGGTCTTCGGAGCAAAACACCCACTGAAAACCCAAAAATTCCAAGTTTGATGCCAAAAATTAGCTGCGTTCGTTTCAGACTAAGAGTACCACTATTTCGGAGGAAATAGCTACAAAAGACCTAGAAGACCGAGCTTGACCCAAAAAACAAACTTCCTCCATTTCGCATGAAAAATATAATTTTTTTAGGCCAAAAGGCCTACTGAGCAAAACGCACCCAAAATACCCAGAAAGACAAATTTTGAAATGAAAATTCTAATACGTCAATTTTGGAGGAAAACGACCACTTTTTCGGGTGAAACGTTTTTGGAGTAGAACACCCACTAAAAGCCCAAAAATGCCAAGTTTGAAGCCAAGAATCGGCTGCGTTCGTTTCGGACCAAAAATACAATTTTTTGAAAGAAAATAGCAACAAAAGCCAAAGAACACCAAGCTTGACCCAAAAGTTAAACTTCATGCATTTTAGACAAAGAATACCATTTTTTTGGGTAGAAATGGCCTACTGAGCAAAACGCTCCCAAAATACTCTGAAAGACCAATTTTAAAATGAAAATTCAAATGCATCCATTTTGGATGAAAATTACCACATTTGCGGGTGAAACGGTCTTTAGAGCAAAACACCCACTAAAAACCCAAAAATTCCAAGTTTGATGCCAAAAATCAGCTGCGTTCGTTTCGGACTAAGAATACCACTATTTCGGAGAAAATAGCTACAAAAGACCTAGAAGACCGAGCTTGACCCAAAAAACAAACTTCCTCCATTTCGCATGAAGAATATAATTTTTTTAGGCCAAAAGGCCTACTGAGCAAAACGCGCCCAAAATACCCAGAAAGACCAATTTTGAAATGAAAATTCAAATACGTCAAATTCGGAGGAAAACTACCACTTTTTGGGGTGAAACGGTCTTTGGAGCAAAACACCCACTAAAGGCCCAAAAATGCTAAGTTTGAAGCCAAGAATCGGCTGCGTTCGTTTCGGACCTAAAATATCACTTTTTCGGTGAAAATAGCTACAAAAGCCCAAGAAGACTGAACTTGACCCGAAAATTAAAACTTCGTCCATTTCGCTTAAAGAATAACACTTTTTTTGGGCAGAAACGCCCTACTGGGCAAAACGCAGCCAAAATGCCAAGAAAGACCAATTTTAAAATGAAAATTCAAATGCATCCATTTTGGACCAAAATTACCACTTTTTCGGGTGAAACGGTCTTTGGAGCAAAACACCCACTAAAAGCCCAAAAATGCCAAGTTTGATGCCAAAAATTGGCTCCGTTTGTTTCGGACCAAAAATACCACTTTTTCGGAGGAAATAGCTACAAAAGCCCAAGAAGACCGAACGTAGCCATAAAATTAAACTTCGTCCATATTT